>VYZW01017803.1:13529-24674 GCA_013401315.1 Balaeniceps rex
AAAAAAAAACCTCCAAAACAATCTGTAAGTCTTCTATTGTTTTCCTGGAGAAACTATTTTACAACCCAATACACCTCATACAAGGAACTCCCTCTTTTTTGTATTAAACATGAGCATTAAATGTCCCTTCTCTTGATTATATGGCCTTTAGGCTTAATAATTTTCTCCCTCAGTAGGTATACTCCTTTCAAATACTGTAAAATTCTTACTGTTCCCAAGCCCATATTTATCATTTGCTCAAGGGCATATTTATGTGGTTTCAAGACACAGATTCTCTAATTTCTTATAATTTGTTTTGTTCTTCTCTGAAATTTTTCTAGCTTATTTAACTTTATGGTTGGCAGGTCCTGGTTTTAAACTACGTATAAATAAGCACTTTATGAAGCTGGATAAGATAGCTACATGAGCCTTTTTTTTAAACCATGGACAGAGATGGACACATCCAGAGCACAATTTTGTCTACCTGAAAAGTGAATTTCCCTTGTAAGTACATCTGTCTCTGCATGGCTAGGGATTACCTAAGGTACCTATCTGTTTTAAGTTGTTTTCAATGAGCAGTAAAAGTGGAAAGTTTGTCAATAGCAAGAAGTGTTTATTAAGTGGATTTTATTTATTTAATTTTCCATTCAATATTAAAGGAATGATTGCCATTCTTAATGTGTAAATGCTTGCCAGGAAGTAAAAAGACAAGAATAATTTAAAGACCAAAGATTAGAATTTCCCCAGTACATTGAAAAATAAATGAATGATACCTACTATTAACTCTAAAATCTGTGAAAAATAACGTGTCCTCTTCAGATACTCATAAGTCTTGATGGAGCAACCTAGATTTACCCAAATCCACACTAAGCTATCTACAAAGTGGCCCCAAAAGTAGATGAATAAATCTGAAATCAAATTTATCTACAATAGTTAGCATTACTTATATTATGATAGAAGCCAAGAAATAGTTTGTTCAGTCTTGTGAAACTTGTTTAAGACAGAAGATATTTTCAAATCACTGCAACTTATTTTGAAGCTACTACTGGCACTTCCTATGTCAAGTTTTTTCAGTTATTTCTGACGCATGGTACTAAAGAGAGTTTAATGCATAAAGTCCAGAAAAGCAAGAAATCCACTATTAAAAGCTTCATGCATTTTGTAGTACCTGTGCATATTCACTTTCAGTTTCAGTTTAAGAATAGAAAGGGTTGCTTCAAAAACTTGCTTTGTCTTTTATGTACTATAGGACACATTCTGCTCTTTGCCAATAATAAATATGATCCACAGCATATTAAAAACTACTACACAGCTGTCATGGAGCAGAATTTGGCCAAGTTTTTAATTTAACAGTGTAACAATATTACATGTGATGATAATCAATAGAAAAACTTATGACGCAATGGAAACCCATTACATCCTTTTTGCAGAAGAGAATATTGACATGCTTTCTCTTACGATGAGCAAAATGAATATTATTGTTCTCACAACAGAACGCAAATTGATTTTAAATATTAGATCCTAAAAAACATAAAATAAAATATACAGTTTATAAACTTAAAGGCCAGTTATGCAAATAAACAGTGCATTAAGCATATGCTCATGCACTTTACCTAATAATAAAGTTTAAAAAAAAAATCTCAGAACTCAATTACCTCATTATCTTTCCTCCTGTATTTCACCTTCTTCATAAAGCACTAGCTTAAAAACCAGAAATAAACCTTTACCCTATGACTTCATTGTACAAAGTAGGATCTTATTTTCTCACTCTTTTTTAACCATAGTTATTGAATAACTGTGTATTGGAAAGTAAAGCCATATCCTGAAATTTCTCAGGATAATCACTATGAGGTTACATTAAAAAGCATTAAGCTACAACATAAGTATAGAATATTTATTGACTGATTTTGTTAAAAATATACATTTCCAAATTGAATATCCCTGTCTATATCTGTGGAAAAGTTGGAGCAGATAGAATAAATCTGTCGAAAAATCTGTTATCAAAACAACTGGGATTTTTTTAATAGAATAATAGAAAATTAAGACAAAAAAAAAATAAAGGAGTAAATCAAAATTTTTCTTGAAACCAGAATCAGTTGTATCTAACCAGTTCCTGACTGTTGTTTGTCCAGCATCTTCTTGAAAGCTTCCAGAGGTGAAGATTCCATCAGATTCACAGGTGATCTACTGCAGAGCTCCCCACTGCCTTTATGGTATTTAAAATGTATTTATGTTTAGGTCTCCTTCCAATTAGCTCACCCCATTTCCCCTGGAATTTGCCACTGGACACAGAGAACTGTTTCTGTCTTGTTCTAACTTTGCTGAAAACTGGGATCATGTGTCCATTAAGACTTTTTTCTTCTTAGTTTAAATAACTATTTCTTTCAACCTTTCCTCATAGGTTAGGTTTTCTATTCTTCTGGTGATTTTTGCCATTGTGCTCTGAAACAGCTCCTGTTGTACTACGTTTTTCTTTTCCTAAGGCCTATTACAAATAATGACATTCTTATTTAAACTCATTGATATAATGATGGTTTTTCTCAGAGTAGTATGACAATGAGATGCTGAATAATCTTCAAATTGTAATTGTAATTGTACTGGTTTTGGCTGGGATAAAGTTAGATTTCTTCATAGTGGCTTATATGGGACTATGCTTTGAAAATGCTGAAAATAGTGTTGATAACACACTGATGTTTTAGTCACTGCTGAGCACTGCTTGCACAGCGTCAAGGCCTTTTCTACTCTTCACGCTGCCCCACCAGCAAGTAGGTTGGAGCTGCACAAAAAGTTAGGAGGGGACACAGTTGGAAAAGCCGACCCCAACTGGCCAAAGGGATTTTCCATACCATATGACACCATGCTCAGCAATAAAACTGGGGGGGAGTTTGGCAGGTGGGGCCACTGTTTGGGGAATGGCTGGGCATCAGTCAATTGGTGATGAGCAATTGTTTTAATTTGCATCACTTTTCTTTCTTGGGTTTTATTTTCCTCTCTCTTTGTTTTTTGTTTTGTTTTGTTTTTTTCCTCTTTTCCTTACAATTTTTTTTAAATTATTGTTATATCTTTTTAATTCTTAAACTGTTTTTATCTCAACCCATGAGTTTCTTTCTCACTTTTACCCTTGTTATTCTCACCCCATTCCACTGGGGGAGAAGGGTGTGAGCGAGCGTCTGTGTGGTGCTTAGTTGTCAGCCAGGGTTAAACCACAACAACACTACATTTCCTCATCCTCATTCCTGGATAGACAAGCTATTTAATAAAATATTTCTTTTCAGGCTTCCTTTAATGTTCTAGATTATTTGAAATATTTTTAAATTCTGTCTTCCACAATGCCTTCAACACCACCAAAATTATGATATTAGCTCATGAAGTGTGCTCTCTAGATCAAGATACTGATGAAAACATTTGAAAATCAGACAGCTTCAAGATGAATTTAGCCAAATGGCATCCAAAAGCTAAACCAATCTCTCCTAGATAGATAGATAGATAGATAAAAGAAGGAATAAAATAGGTTTTTGTGATGAAAGTAGACTAAACGTAAGACAATAGTCACCAAAAAAACCCCAACAAACCAAAAAACAAGAGGAAAGACTGCCAGATATTATGGACAAAAAAAGCCTACCATAAAGTAGGAAATCCTCTCTGTTACAAGACTGTGAGTAAAATTTGGTGGTGTGCATTCAGACATCCACACTTGTTTTTGTGAGGTGGAGATGCTACCGTTTTATACTACACAGTTTAAAAGCAGATTAGAACTCCCCGTTTTCCGCCTTCCTTAAAAAGTCATAGACTAATCTAAGTGTTTTTTCCCCCCCCTTTTCTCCTTTTCAGCTCTTTTCTCCCTTTCACACAACTGTGTGTTCTGGCATGGTTTACAGCAGAATTTCACTCACTGCATTCGAGAGTGTAAATGAATACATCATAAAACGTAAGCATAATTTATTGCAGATCATATTGAGTTTGTTTAGGGTACAATTCATTCCTGTGTAAAGGACAATACTGCCAAAGTCAAGCAGTCAAACAACTTGACAGCTTTTCCTCCCTTCTTCCCTGTAAAAAAAACCTCACAAACCTGGAAGGAGGCAGTCTTTCCCTTTCAAATGTAAATCAAGCCATCTTGACAGACATTGGCTATGGTTCTATGGCATGCAACAGTGTCAATACTCATTTCAAGAAAAGTGAAACTTAGGAGCTTAATGGAAATTGAGACTTTAGGGAAAAACGAGCTCATGAGCCTAGCAGTTCCGTAAAAGCTGTCCCAACATTGAAATCAGCATCTCTGGCAACTCAAATTATTATTTTTTTTTCTGGTTTTACTGTTTTTCCAGTTTTTTTTTTTTTTACTTAGTAAAGCTTTTCTTCATACCCATGCAAACTGAAAACTACTAATATGAAAAATGGGTTACCCAAAGTTAGTGTTATTCCAGAATCTCAGGCCTCAAAGAAATTCCTGCAAGCTGTGTAAAACTCATAATCAAATCACTCAGTGGACACACAATATGCTCTTTATTTGAATTGTTTCACTGACACAGAAATGAAATGCAGTCTTTGAAACCATTCATAATCATTGAATAGTTATTATTTAACAGGTTAATAGTGCTTCATATGAATTTTAAAGTGCACTTTCAGAAATACCTGGATTAGTTGTTTGTGTCCCCTTTCCTAAAATATAATATTATTTAATAGGAGAATCAGACAGGTCAAGACTCAAATGCACCAAGGGTAAGAAGATTTCACTTTATCCCACAAAACATAGGGAAGAAAGTACTGTCATCTATGAATTTTGTAAACAAAACGCTTCTGTGACTTCTCATATGACCAGATGTTAAATTCGTGTTTGAACAAGATGAGCTATCATTACCAGAGGAATTGCAGTGGCATCAAAACCTAAAGCTGGAATCAATGATACTGCAAAAGCATAAAATTGTAGTGTTTCTAAAAGGATACACTAACAGTACAAAGTTTAAAATAAAAATATATACCACTGTATTTAAAAAAAAAAAAAAAAACAAACCACAGGAAAAAAGAATTAGTTAAATTGCTTGTCCTAGACTGAGTATCAAAGCAGTTCCAAAGTGACCCTCTTTCACCTTCCTCCAAGCCTAAGGGTTCAAACCCATCATCTTTTATAATGTATGTAATCAACAGTAATATGACAAGACTGAATAGAGAAAAATGGTTGAAAGTCAGGATTTAAGCAACATCTATTGCTCTCTCTATTTTGTTTGAATTGCCTTTCAACCGACTGAAACTCCTCTCAGATTTTTTTTATGTTCTGGACATTATTTCTCCCTTATGCCACTCACTAGCAATCCCCCTTTCCCTCAATATTTTCCTGTCTTTTTGTGTGTATATATATACATAAAAGTAATTATTTCCTGTGTTAGAATCCTAACTTTAACTTTGTGAAGTCATTTATATGTTTGGTAAATTGACAAATTTAGATGAGAGATGATTAAAAGTTGGGAGAAAACCTGGATTGTGCATGTTTAATATTATGAACTAAATAAACATCAGGAAAGAATGCCACATTCTGAGTTTCAGAGAGGCTGAAGAGAAGCACAGCATACATTCTTAGTTTAACAGTTGGGACTACCTATGATTTGTTTATTTTTAAATCACATTTTTACACTAATTAAAAACTATACTAAGCTAAAGATCCCCCAGAATAGTTCATACGAGATAGATATCTACTGCCTCTAAAATCTAAAAGCCATTTTCTGTTTATGTGAACACCAAGTACAGAAATGTACATGGAAGATTCTGACCTATAGTCTACAATCAGATGTCGTATAAATTCATGCTTCTGATTTAAAAGCAAAGCATATATTAGAACCTTTCAGTGCATTTTCTCAATTTTTTGGGCAAAGTTTGTATCTAATGAATGAAAGAGATTGAATTATACTTTCCACAGTGTCATGGTTTAACCCCAGCCGGCAGCTAAGCACCACACAGCCGCTCGCTCACCCTCCCCACCGCGGTGGGATGAGGGACAGAATCGGAAGGGCAAAAGTAAGAAAACGTGCGGGTTGAGATAAGAACAGTTTAATAATTGAAATAAGATAAAATAAAAACAACAACAACAACAACAATAATAATCATAATAATAATAATAGTAATAATAATAACAAAAAGAAAAAAAAATGGTAAAAAGGAAAACAACAAGAGGAGGAACAAAACCCAGGAAAAACAAGTGATGCAACCGCTCACCACCTGCTGACCAATGCCCAGCCAATCCCTGTGCAGTGATCGCTGCCCGCCGGCCAACTGCCCCCACTTTATATACTGAGCATGGCATCATATGGTATGGAATAGCCCTTTGGTCAGTTTGAATCAACTATCTTAGCTGTGCCTCCTCCCAGTTTCTCATGCATCTGGCAGAGCATGGGAAGCTGAAAAAGAAAGTCCTCAACTAGTGCAAGCACTGCTTAGCAACAACTAAAACATCAGTGTGTTATCAGCATTATTCTCATCCTAAATCCAAAACACAGCACTGTGCCAGCTACTAGGAAGAAAATTAACTCTATCCCAGCCAAAACCAGGACACACAGTTAATATAAGCAAATTAAAACTATTGAGGGGGAAAGTTTGGGAATCCACTAAATGGAATCTCAAAATGTTTTTGCTTTTTCACCTTTAAAAATTTTTCTTGCACTACATCAGAACACAATAAGTCATTCTTTTTTTTGTATCCTGTATGTAGACCTGTATGACTAATTTTAAAAATGTTTAGAGAGCAATAAACATTCTCCCATTTTCCTGGGGACGATTATACAGTCTGTTCTACAAAGCACAGGGTATATTTTGGGTACGGATGGTATAGACTGAAGTGTCAGCAAAGGTCTTTTGTGTGGATTCGTAGGAGGAAATGCAGAGCAAAGTATTCTTAAACAGAATAAAAGTTTGGCTGTACCTGAGAATGATGGATAGATAACTTTTTATGAAAGATCAGTTGTGAGAGAGCAAGATGGAGGCTTCAGTTCTCATAAATGCTGCTACTTGGATGAGAAAAATTGTATTTGCTGTTTATGATAAAGCGGCTGACAGCCTTACAAACACAACACAGTTCAAAATTGAAATATATAAAATATGATAACCTTAAGTTACGTTTGTATATGAGATGAGACAAGATCCCTATTGTAACTATGTTTCTTATATAAAAACATGCATCTCTCTCAAGGAAGCTGATTATTTCTGAATACTGAAGAGATGAAGAAAGAAAAATCCATTGACATTCTTTTAAGCATCTATAATCCATTTTTTACTCTTGTTTGCTTCCTCACACTTACTGTCTGTATATGTTTGTTAAGATTTTTTTCTTTGGTATTTTTAAATTCTCCAGAATTGTATGCTTAGAAAACCTAAAAGAACAAAATCACCCATGGCTACTGACATATAGGGCTTAATTCTCACTTAGACTTTTATGTAAATGAATAAGTGAGAATTAGAGTAATGCCTTTTGAAGTCAGTCAATTTTCAGATTTCTGAGAAGATCGTAAATAAGACAGTAACCTAGCTCACTATTTTGTTTTGAAGGGGGCTTGTGAAGATTTTTTTTTTTAACCTTAACCTCTGGCAATCAAAAACTATTAAATGATAGACCTCCAATCTCCTTTGACTGGGCCAGGCTGGGTGACTGGCCGCAACTGTAAATAAGAGGATGCCATTCACAGCAAATGTGATGTCATCTTAAAGAAGTGGTTCAGCAAATTGAAAGGAGGCCACTGAAGAAACAATACCTCAAATTTCCAAAGCAGAGAGGAAAGTGGAAAGTTTTACATCTTTGCATGGGAGAGGGGGAGCATGATAGAAATTTTTTCATAAGATTGTTCTTTTTTATGGACAGAAAGTTTAGGTATCTAAAACTGAGAGAAATAGAAGGTAATGAGGAAATTAATGTCTGAAAATTTGCCTTCTAGGGGAAAACTTCAGCACTTTACTGATTCAGTGCTTTATACTGGTTTTATTCTTCATCCTGATTTCATCTTGAGGCATTGCTGGACAGATCTGTATTTTTGGTTGAATGTATTTTCATATTCTTTGTAAGCTGTTAATAAGTCCAGGAAAAAGCAGGGAGATTTGACTATACACACTTTTTCCACTTTTAAGGTATGGGAAGAAGCTGATAAATGGTGTGGGCCCATAAGATCATGCTGTAGCATGAAGAACTGGGCTCCTAGAATTACTATCTCACACTTCTTTTAATGAATTGGCGAGATGTTCTATAGGTCCAGGAAGAGAAAAAGTTACTGATGAATTAGTATACACTCTCACACAGAAAGACTCTCCTCAACCCTGTTTTTATTACGGATTCCTAAGCCCGGAACAAACTAAGGGAAGACAGAAATGACTGTTCTCTGCCAGTTACCTCAAATAATGTATAATAGCCTTGAGTTTCAACAAGTGTAGCTGAAGGGTAGTGGTTTCAAAAGTCTGAACTTCTAACATCTTAATAAAAACCACTAGTTAGAGAAGAAATTCTGTCTCCTGGTGAAAGAAGGCTGTAAAGGTGACTTGATAGTGATATTTGCTGTTTGATCTGCTGGCTGTCCAGCAACACACATAGAGATTGGAGACTGATAGAGCATGTGCTCTCATTCTGCCAGTACTCAGAATACATTATAGAAAGCTGGGTTTCGGGTGAAGTTATGATATTTAGTGCAAACTAGAGAATGGTCAGGGAAAAAAAAGAAAGAAAAACGAACAGAGCTTAGTTTATTTCAGAGGAAGGTCTAGAAAATAAATTTATAGGAAATCAATTTGTTAAGTTTATTGTTCACACAACAGTTTATTGATTTGAAATTTGCATAGTCTCCTGGAATATATTTTCCAGAGGAACCAGGTCAAGTGATTCAGGGGGCTTAAGCAAAGAAGGTGACTGTGTCAAGCTCCACATTCTGGGTGATTCTATCATGTTGCAGTGATTTAAAAAAAACAACATTCCTACCGTGACACTGTTGTCATGAGCTGAGAATCAAGGAAGCCAGATTCTCATCTTAGTTGCAGTGAAGTGTAACTTCTGTAGAGTTATTCTAGATTTATAGTGGCTTAATCAAGATAAGAAAGACTCTGGTCTGATGCAGCGTAGAATTAATCACATGCTGGTTTTGGTGTTCTAATAGATGTGTTAGCATATCTGGGGCAGGGTTGGGAGGAAAGGAATTCTCATCTTGTTGCCACACCCCAGTTCAGCTGATGCCATGAAGATACTTCCCTGAAATGTAGGTAATAACCAGCAAGCTCTAGTCAGAGACTCAGAATGTTTTATGTTTTCTTGGCAGCCTCTGATTGCAAAATACCAAGGATTCCTTGTTGCAGTAAGCTTTCGCTGGGGAGCACACAACACTTGCATTTCCATCTCTTATGACCTCGTCAGCATTATATCAGTCATCGGTAAGGGAAAAAGTACCCATAACAACCAGGCATTTTGGAACACTCAACAGGTGAAATTAAGTTCTTAAACCGGGTGTTAAGACAACTCTTTTCATGGTCTGTGTCTCTCTCACTCCCCCTTTCCCCCTCCCAAGTCTTTTTTGAAACACAGTCTTTTGATTTAGTTTTGCAGACAGCTTTGATGAAAGCCACACTATGCTTTTACAGATATTCTGTCTAGTAGAGGTCCAAATTAAATAGACCATGTTTAACACAACAGCTCAGAAATACTATCGCATCTACCCACCCATCCAATGAAAAGAAAGCTATCAATAATGACTATTTCATAGGAAATTCAGTAACTGTGAGGAAAAATCTATGGGAGTAAGGCAGTATGGGAGTAATACAGTAAAACAGTGAAGGAAAGCAATAAAAATATGTAAGGATTAGCTTGCTTACCAATAACTTCTGACAGGAATACAGGTATGATGATAGCTAGGATCATGAAAGCACTTCTGTATATGCCTGCATTAGTTTTCTTTCTTTTGTGTTTGAACATGAACCAGCTGGAGGACAAGGGAATAAAATAATCATAAAATTAGCTTTCATTTTTAGTAGCATTTGTGTTACGCATGTCTTTTACTGATGCAAATGCACTTTGCACTGATTCAGGTTATCTGATGTAGCCCAATTATTCTGTATATTTCTTTTCTTCTTTTCCTCTATGTCTAGTTTCATCTTACACATTTTAACTTTACCAAAAGAATGACAATAGGGTTTAAGTACCCTTTTTCTTTTGTACATTCTGATTAATTCCCTCTTTGCCTTTTGCCTTCCCAGAATCTTTTACACACTGATGACAATCTGTCACTCTTGAGTTTCTTTTTAGTAGATCTTCATGCTTGAAATTTTGTACATTAAAATTACAGGATATTCCATCTTCCAAATTTTCTCCTATTATGCAAAGGAGTTTGAAGTATTGTATAAATCCAGTAAATGTATTTAGGTCTCATAGAGTTGTCATCTTTTAATCACCTGCATAATTGTAGAAAAGTTAAAAGACACAGTTATCATAATAGCTCTGGGGTATCTTTCCAACTGAGATTACAAAATCTAAAGTAAGAATTTGTGCTAGTCATGTGGGGACTATACTAAATTAAGATAAATTTAATGTACACAAAATAAACTGAAAACTCTTCAAGACAAGGATCCTGTTCCCCTTTCTAGTTTCAAAGTGTTTTGATAAATGGAAGCCATAAACAAGTCCAAGCATACATTCAGGTGCTTTGCTGTATTGTGGATAAATGTCCATGTGTGGTTTTGTCATCATAAGCTAGTTTCACAAAAAGATGATATTGCCTTGCCTGGGAATCATGACCTCTCTGCCTCACTTCTGTCTGCTTCTGTGCCTGTGTATAACTGTTGAAATCCTAATGATATTCATCCATTCAATATAGACTATTGTGTCCTATAATGCCCTTGAGAAGTCTCTTCAAGAGGATAAGAAAACAACATTTACTTGGCTGCCTTATTATAGTCTCTAAGAGGTTTAGGCAATTTCATCACCCTACAAAAAATGAAGGAGGAAAACAACAAAAAGGACTATGCTTCAGACAGTAACATTTTATGGGTTGTGCTTGACAAATACTGCATGTGGTCATATGTCCAGATGGCATCTCTCTTCCTCCTACTGTGACTTTTCTCCTTACAATAAAGTGTTCAGATGTCCGATCTGTTGGAAGTCATAATGTAAGATCATGTATCTATAATATATATTATAATATAGCTGTTTTA
>VYZW01017804.1:2926-15940 GCA_013401315.1 Balaeniceps rex
TTAGGTGTTTCTTCAGCAGGCAATTTTTGCCATGTTAGTAGAAGACTTTTCACATGATAATTCAACTATTAGAATTTCAGAAGCCAAAAGGAATAAACTTTCATATATAAATACATACAAACATGCACACGTGTGCACACACACACACACAGAGGCTTGCATTCATGCACTCATTTATGCTGATAACCAGGAAAGTCTTTTAACTAAATACATCTGATTCATTCAAATTCCTCTCCTCCAACCCCAGTAAAGGGTTCAAAAGTATTCTGCTGTATGCAAGAAAGCTACCAGAAGACAGAGAGCAGGTTTGCAGCACAGATGAACAGTGTTCACTATTTTCACAAACTGATTACAAGGCAAAATAAATAGCCTTGTTTTTCAGGTATTGAGTACACATGATCTCACAAATGACAAACAATATAGGATCATGTGAAAAGCCAGGATATTCCTGCCATTTCAGGTTTACATTAATATTTCATCTTATAATTAACTTATGCATTTGTTTTTATTTTTTTCCTCTCTTTTTCCATACTATTCTGCCTGTGTTGTGAACAATTAGTCTGTAAAACAGCATTCTGTAACCTGGAATGAGAATCTGTATAATGAGACAATGACACAATCAAAGAATGTTTTTTTCTGTTTACTATTATATACAGAGAAAGCAGCTCTCAGTAGTTGTATATGTAATTCTCAGGATTTAGTAAACACCAGCACAGTAAAGTAGGTAGAAGCTAGGTGTGTAAAGAAGAAGGAGGTTTAAACCACAGAAGAGAGTGACAGGCACTGACACAGTTACTTCTCTTTACTCCTTTTTGCCTTCAAAAAGCATAGCATTAATACTAATAAAATAGTAAATTAATGATTTTATGCTAAAGTTCCCCAAAGTTCTATTTTATTAAATGTTTCTTCCTTCTCTATTCTTTCATTTTGAAATCTCATTTCATTTAGATGAAAGAGCACTAAATAAGAGTTGCACTTCCAATGGTTTAACATATAACAGCTGCCAGTTCCTTTGTTACTTTCTTGTTTTTATGATGCACACCAAAAATCACAAATTTACAAACAATGTGATCACCATGTTCCTCTCTCAATACTGACTCTCTCTTTATATTACAACAGCTTAGTTGGCTTCTACCTTTAGAGCAAAGTGCACTTCCTGCTGGCTTGGCGTGTCACAGTAAGTGCATTGATGTTCTCTAGTCATATGGACGTATAGACCATGTTGTAGTTGCTGGGGGTGGTGGGGATCNGCCCAATAGGTACATTCAGATACTTAGAGTGAAGCCATTAAGCAAACAGCACTGAAGGGCTTATTTGCCAGGGATCAGAAATGGCCTCCATTTACTATAGTTTTCTGTAAAAACTGCCTCTGCTACATTGCTTGCAGTTGGGAAAAGAAATGAAACAACACAGCCAAAAGTCAAAGCTGCCAAGATACACAAAGTCAATTTATTGTTACTGAAATAATGGAAACTTGTACGTAGAAGATCAATGAGAGTGGAAGATCCTGGGACTGAGAATGAATGTGGAGAGAGATCGCTAACATTATTAGAGAAGTAGGTTCTAGGGGAAATGACACAACTATGAGACTAACTTAGCACAGATAACAGCAGACCAAATGCTTTTGCTATTGATAGAATCTCTATTCCTCAGCAAAACATTTGATCTTTTTTTTATTCATCAAATACACACTCAGCCTAAAAAAGATGATGATACCTTACATTTTAGTTTGATAAATGTCAAGGACATTCTAGAAACACTGGTCACACAGATTGACTCTGGAAGGACCAAACAGGAATCACCATAATTTAAACAGAGCCTAGATAAACAAAACTACATCGTCAATAGAGATTTTCTCTTTTGGAAGGAAAAAGCACAAAATTAAGGAATCAGTTAAAGAACTGAAAACATCAAAGATAGGAGATGTAAAATTTCCTTAATTAAAGTAGCAGAAATATCTGGCAATGACCAGCTGGAAGAGGGTGCTGGGAATAATGAAGAACACACACAAACATACACACCCAAAGAAACAATAAAGAATGATATGTATTGGAAGTAGAAAGCATAAAGATGAAATAAATCTTGCCAAAACTCAAACTGAGTTGGACCTTACACAAAATTTAAACACATTGAGGAAAGAATGGTGACTGACTACAAGTGAGGAGAGGGACCAAGTTACAAATACTGCAGCTGTCACCAAAAACCTTTGTCTTACTAACACTGGAGAAGCACTTCTAGGGTTCTCCTAGACTGTCTTGTATCAGTGTGCTGCTGTAATAGTCTGCACATTGTATTTGCTTCTATTTTAAGTTAGTATTATGTTCCCTTAAGAATAACAATTACCCCCGTAGAAAGGGAAAATATGGTTTATTTCCATGAGGAGCCACAGAGTGGGTTCTGGTTGAAAAAAAGGTTCCAGAGAACAACCCAGATGGCAGGCAACAGGCATAGCAGGGAAGTAGCAGACTGCAGCTTAAGCAGAGAAACTGAAACTACTGTTAGGACAACAGAGCAGAGAACCTGGGCTCAGAGGTGATGGAGAGGAAAATAGGATCAAAGAAGATGCAAATTCACTAAACTTCAGAAAGATAGTGAGAGACTAAAAACCCACCTGCAAGGTCATGGTGGGTGGGGGAGGATTGTGTCTAGGCATTTTTCTCCTATTTTGACTGACATGATGTTAAACTTTTATATAAAGAGGTTAAATGTTCTAGTTTTCATTCTACTAAAACCTGGGATGTTTCATATTTTGAAGACTTTTGGTCTTCTTTGGTTAAAGAAAACCACGCAGAATATCATGCCTGGGTACCTTCCTGTAATTTGGGTCAGATGAGGAGGCTATCAACTGTGAGGGTATTTACACAGCCCTGTGTTAGGATTCTATGAAGAAACCTCATATTTCAACATTCCCTTCACTGAAAGATTAGGGAAAGTATATAACCTCATGTGACTCTTTTCTTCCTGGAGTACCTTTCAGTATAGTTTTCTGCAATTTATAAACCAGATACTTCTACGACCAGATACTTCAAGATAAGATATCACACCAATTTCTAAAGAATTATTAAAGTTCCTTTAATTTCAGAAATGTTGATGTTTATTGAGTCTTACCAGGCTGAAACATATCATATCTAGATAGTAAAGAGAACTTCATAGTGGCTGTCCTAGTATTTCTTTATAAAGACATTTTTAGTTCCTTGTGAAAGAAACAGTTTTTACCAGCTAGTCAGGTAGGCTCTAATCTCTGGAGACACCTTTAATACACTGAAAAGACTACTACATATAAACCTACAAATCAACAATCACACCTAACGGAAGTATAAGAGAGAATAATACTGTGTGTGATTCATTGCGAACACGTTACAGAAGTTAGCCACAGAGGTCCCTCTGGGGTGACAGTGAGGTTGAGGGAATGTGGTGGATTGACCCCAGCTGGCAGGCAAGTCCCCCTCCAGTCTCTCATTTACTCCCCCCCAGCAGGATGGTGGAGAGAAGAAGAGCAAAAATGAGCAAACTCGTGGGTTGACGTAAAGTCAGTTTAACAAGTGAAGGAAAAATAAGAGGGGGGAAAAAAAAGTGATGCAAAAGCAAATTACTCACCACCAGCAGACCTGTGCCCAGCCAGTCCCTGAGCAACGGCTACACTGGAAAAACTTCACTCCTAGTTTTATTGCTGAGCATGATGTTATATGGTATAGGATATCCCTCTGGTCAGTTGGGGTCAGCTGCCCTGGCTGCGTCCCCTCCCAGCCCACCCTGAGCCAACTCACTGACTGGCAAGAGTGAGAAACAGAGAAGACCTTGACACTGTGTAAGCACTGTTCAACAACAGCCAAAACGTCCCTGTGTTGGCAACACTGCTTTGGTCACCAGTCTAAAACACAACACTCTACGGGCTGCTATGAAGAAAATTAGCTCCATCCCAGCCAGACCCAGTACAGGGAATCAACATGAATCCAGAATTTCTCAGACGCTTGACAAGAGTAGTTGATGTAATGCTTACTGTGAGTCAGTGCATGGAAATACAAACTGCCACCGAAGATGTTAGTGAAATGCAAAGTGATGCAAACATTACTTTAGTGATAATGGTGACAGAGGTGAGAAACAAACCCAAAAATTTTCTGTCCCAGAATACTGTAAAAACACATCTATGAGAGCAAAGATTTTTTTATTATTATCAATTTGGGTGGTACTATCTGGTTATAGAATAATAAATAAACTACCTCAATACACTTTCTAACCACATGTATGCTTTTTGTTACCAAGTTTGTATTTATCAGAAATGGCAACAATTTGCTCCACTTGCCATCCAAAGCACATAATTATAATCAGGAAAAGTACTTTTCAATGGGATTTTGTGGGAATTAGCAGCAAATTGTCTTCTTTTTTCCTGAAGAAAATCTCATGGATTTGCATTTTAATAGGATGGAGGTGTATGCCCAAAACTTCATGTTTGTGGCATAAACCTCTCTGCTGTTGAAAAAAATTGGAGAAAAATCACACATACATAAAATAGGAACAGATGAATATTGGTTTTGTCTATTAAAACATGATAAGAAGTTTGCATAACATGTTTTTTCTCATGTAGCTTGAGTTTTGTGGTTAGTTTGTTACAACTTATGCCTAGACATCTACTGTTATCAAAAACAAATTAACAGATGAGTAAATTGACAGCTAAAGGAGATCAGATATTGATTTTAGTTGTGTGTTAAGGGGAATGGATAAAGAAACACAAGGTAAGATTTATGGATTCTCATCAACTGCAGAAGGAACCAGTCTGCAGGAGATAAACCTACAGTTCCTGAACACACAAAGAAAGAGTGGGTAAGTAATCTAGGGAACTGCTGATTGATAGGGTCATTTGGGTAATTATTGCATTAGTGGCCTGACTGGTACATACATTCTATTAAATATATTTCCGCCTTGTCAAATGGGCTGTAGTTTGGTTTCTCCTGAATCTGAAAGGGTCCTACCTAAACTACATGGAAGTAATTGCTGTCACACAGTTCCCTTTTAGATTTACACCATCAGGCTGCATCATCACATGAACTACAAAGGAAGATTACAGGCCACTAGCTGGTATCTGCTGGTATGCATGGTCAACACATCCCCTTTTCTGAGGGGTAAACCCTAGCTCTTCTCTGTTCTTCTTCATTGTTTATAGGGAGAGTGTAGTGGCCACCGTTCCAGTCTCTTAGATATAATTCTGCCTTGAAAAGAGACTAAAAGGGAGGGGTAAGCCAGAGTAAGGAACCACACAAATGTAGTTGTGGACTGCACATGAATTTTCTGTGTGAAACCTTTTTTTTTTCAGGAAAGTGTGCCCATGTACATTTTCAGTCCAAGTAGATAGTGTGCCATCAAGCTTCTTATAGAAGATCCCAGAGTACACTTATGCGATGAATAATTACAGCCTATTCTCCCCAGCTTTGGTAGGCTGCTTGGGAACAGCGTTTGGAAGGAACTCAAAGTGATCAGATGACAGATGTTTGGGATGCAAGCATTGAAGGGCAGTGCTGCATTAAGTCACTTCACCGTAGTTTCTTTAATCTTTAAGCTTTGCTGGAAGGGACTGATACCAAACACATCCTCTAAGGGCTCATGAAAGTTATATGCTAACTGCTCAAGCCTTACTTCTCACTTATCATCAACAAGACGTACTGAAATTTTCCAAAAAGGATCTCAAAGAGTCATGTAGAGGAATTACTGAAATGTCATCTTCCCAGATGATGCCATCTGTTGAGCTCCATTGCTTCCAGACAAAGGAAATTATTTCTTTTCATTGTTTGTACGACATGTGGTGGCAAACCTATACTTATAATTCTCAAAGGTATATACATTATCAATTTCATTGACTTCCAAGATGTTAATGTGAAGGCATAGCTCCATCAAACACCACAGATCCTGTGTAAGACTGCTTGAATATGCTCTCCATCCTGTAATGCTGTGTGCTGCCACTTTCAAGATAACAATCACTTTTTAAAAAGCAGCTTCCCGAATGGACCATGAACAATAGACAAACAAAGGTGAAGTACCTGACAAGGTACCTGACAAGGTGTTATGCACATATACACTGCCACATTTCCAAGTAAGTCAGACAATTTGGGAACATGGAAAGCTATTGGATAAAAAGGGCTGAATATGCTCAGCATATGTCTGTAATTGCTCTGAATTTTGCACACTGAGTAGGAAGAAGACACAAATGGTTAATGTTACTAAGAGAAGCAGAGTTGTCAAAGAATGAAAGCATCACACGGACACTGAAAATTTTCTCCCAGGACAATTCCCACATCAGCCCACACATCAAGATAAGGTGTCAAGGAGATGTCTTGCCAACAAAAATGGGCTGTAGCTGTTGCCAGGATCCTGTTGAATATGCAGGAGCTGTGAAATAATTAAGTGGCAACATCAACCACAGACTGAAGATCTTAACAGCAGGTCAGCCTGGCAGCTATGGGAAAATAAGTGCCCTCACAGTTGAAAGACAAAACGTGATCTTGCAGCCTTGCCAATATGTTCAAAGAGAAATGATCACCTGGATTTGAACTTGCAAATTCATAAAAGCAACTTGCATGCAAGTTCAAAACAGTGTCATCCCTTCAAAATATTCTTCAAAATAAGGAAATAATCTCTACAGAAACAGAATCATATCTTTGCATATCACCAAAACAGCGTCTTTCTTCTGATGAAATTAGTGTCTCTTTGCATAGGGTGCAGGTGTCAAGGTTTTAGCAGTGGGGAGGTGACCTGTGTGAGGAGATGCTGAGGTTGCCTGGTGCCGGACACAGCCAGTTCCAGCCAGCTCCAACAGGCCCACTGCAGGGCACATCTGAGAGCAGCAGCCAAGGTGGTGGTGCCTCTGTGAAAATGCCACAAAGGCAGAGGAGGCACGGAGAAAAAAAGAGAGAAAGAAACAGAAGTGTGAACATCAAGGTCAACATCTGCTCCATGGTGCCGGAGCAGATATTCCCCTGCAGCTCATGGAGAGGACCATGCCAGAGCAGGTGGATGCTTCCTGAAAGAACTGTGGCCTGTGGACAGGACCCACACAGGAGCAGGGGAAAAGCGTGAGGAGGAAGGAACAACAGAGAGGGGCTGTTATGGACTGACCACAGCCCTCCTTTCCTCCTGCGTCACTTGGGGTTGGGGTGGAAGGAATTGGGAATGAAGCTGAGCCTGGGAAGAAACAGTGTGGGTGGGGAGAAGGTATTGTTTTAATTTTGGCTTTGTTTCTCACTACCCAAATCTATTTTAATTGTCAATAAATTAAATTAATTTTCCCCAAGTCAAGTCTGTTTTGGCCTTGATGTTTACTGGTAAGCGATCTCCCTGTCTTTATCTCAACCCACGAGCTTTTTCATCTTATTTTCTCCCCCTGTCAAGTTGAGAAGGGGGAGTAGGTGAGCATTTAGCCAATGTTAAGACACTACACTCCTGAAAATTGACAGAAGCTTAGAAGGTAGCAGTATGGTGAAGCTAATCAAATGACCATTTGTATCTAAAGTCAAGCATTGAATATAAGAGGACCTTAAGATGGCAGATGATATTGTAGTTGCATGCAGTAAAAAGTAGAAAGGAGAAAAATAGCATCAAGTCTTCCAACACATACTGAAGGCTGCTGATATGCAAGAATGATCTAGTGGGAATAATGCAGACAATCCATGACAGATAAAGAACTGCCATCCATGAGATTGGTTAAATGACTGTTGAGGTTGACCTTGAGGAGCACCTAGGGGAAGAAAGTAGAAAGAAACTGTCTCATTCTTCCTATGAGTCATTAGAAAGATTGTGAGGGAGTATGGGATGACATAGCTTTAAAAGAGTGAAGGATTTAAATCAGTTGTCTCCTGTAGATTCTTCCATTTCCTTTCAGAGCCCTGTGCAAAAATAAAACTACAAAAGGTACCAACAGGAGGTACCTGATAGATCATGAATAGTTTTCAGCACTACGGAACAATTGGTGGCAGTGGCTGAAAAGTCCTCTAAGGTACCATTCAGGACAGATTCTGCAGTTTCAGATATTTTATTGATGAGTTCTTACTGGTGAACAAAGCCCAAACAGTTGTCCTGGTTTCAGCTGAGTTAGAGTTACTTTTCTTCCTAGTAGCTGGCATAGTGCTGTGTTTTGGATTTAGTAGGAGAAGAATGCTGATAACACACTGATGTTTTAGTTGTTGCTAAGTAATGCTTAGACTAGTCAAGGACTTTCTTTTTCAGCTTCCCATGCTCTGCCAGGTGCACAAGAAGTTGGGAGGGGGCACAGCCCAAGATAGTTGATCCAAATTGACCAAAGGGCTATTCCATACCATATGACGTCATGCTCAGTATATAAACCGAGGGGAGTTAGCCGGGGGGCAGCGATCGCTGCTCGGGGACTGGCTGGGTGTCGGTTGGCGGGTGGTGAGCGGTTGCATCACTTGTTTTCTTTTCCCTGGGTTTTGTTTGTCTCTCTCGTTCTCCTTTTCATTACAATTATTATTATTATTATCATCATCATTATTATTATTACTATTATTATTCTTTTATTTCAATTATTAAACTGTTCTTATCTCAACCCGTGGGTTTTCCTACTCTTGCCCTTCCGATTCTCTCCCCCATCCCACCGGGGAGGGGGAGGGTGAGCGAGCGGCTGCGTGGTGCTTAGTTGCCGACTGGGGCTAAACCACGACAACAGTTCACTAGTGAAACCTGAGGGATATAGGAGAACAAGGCTTCTCTTCTAGCAGTCAATCTCTTAACATCTCTCCTGTGAAACACATGCCTCTATCCTGTGATGCAGCCATGGAAGCAAAGGAAAAGGACAGCAGAATGCATATATGTACTGAGTACATATAGGTACTCAGTATTCCTGGGGGTTTAGCAGTTGTAGTTCATTTATTACAGATGACAGTAAGAGGGTAATAGTTGCCAAATTGCCTGGTCAGGCTCCAGCAAGGCCTCACTAATGGAAAATAATCTTGTATGGGCTAATATAGAAGAAAATTTCCATTACACTGTGTCTGCCCTAACTCTTTGAATGCTGGATAGAAGTTTCCAGGATCAAACAGCACACTGGATTAGCAGAAGAAGGCAGGCTGAACCTGAAAACCTTCAAAGCCCAAGAACAACACATCTCAAGGCATGCATGCAAGTGAGGAAACAGGTGTATCTGTCTCCTCACTGGCCACATTGCCATAGTATGACAATGCACAGAAGATATCCTGAAGGGAAGTCCAACTTGTAGCTCCAGAGCAAAAGACTCAATAGAGTGAATTACCAACGAGAGGTGCAAAAAACAGGGTTTGGATATATGCTTTGGCATTGACCCCCAATATCAGTATCAGCACACTCTTTGGTGGTTAGAGCGGATATGTATCACAGAATCACAGAACTGCTTATGTTTGAAGGGGCCTCTGGAGATCTTTAAACTAGGAATGACAGGGAAGGGAGAGAGTCACCAGCAGCCCTGTGAGGGATAGATGAGCAAAGCCCTGTGAGGGTTGACAAGCAAAGGGCCTGGAGTAATGTGACAGGAAGGAATCACAAAATCAAAAGAACAGTCCCAGCTCTTTCAGCCTTTCCTCATATGAGGGATGTTCCAGTCCCTTAAACATCTTTGTGGCCCTGTGCTGGAGACACTCCAGTAAGTCCATATCTTTCTTGTACTGGGGAGGTCCAGAACTGGTCAGATTAATTCAGATACATCCTCACCAGTACTGAGTAGAGAGGATGAATCCCATCCCTTGACCTGCTGGAAATGCTCTTCCTAATGAAGCTGCAGGATACTGTTGGCCTTCCTTTTCTGTGAGGGTGCATTGCTGGCTCATAGTCAGTTTGTTGCCCACCAGAACTCTAAGGTCCTTCTTTGCCAAGCTCCACCATGTACTTCTGTATGGGGTTATTCCTTCTCAGGTGCAGGACTTTGCAATTCCCCTTGTTGAACTTCATGAGATTCCTGTCACTTCATTTCTCCAGTCAGCTGATGTCCCTCTGGATGGCAGCATGAGCCTCTGGAGAATTAGTCACTCCTCCCAGTTTTGTATTATCTGTGAATTTGCTGAGGGTACAGTCTGTTCCATCATCCAGGTCGCTAATGAAGATGTTGAACAGTATCAGACCCACTATTGAATCCTGGGGTACAGCACTAGCTACTGGCCTCCAACTAGACTTTGGGCCACTGATCACAATACTCCAGGCCTGGTCATTCAGACAGTTTTTAATCCACCTCACTCTGGAGTTATCCATACCTGTACTTTGTCAGTTTGTCTACGATGATGTCATGAGAGTGTCAAAGACTGTACTGAAGTCGAGGTAAAAAACATCCACTGCTCTCCCTTGTCCACTAAGCTAGTCACCTAATTGCAGAAGGCTATAAGGCTGGTCAAGTATGACTTCCCCTTTGTAAATCCATGTTAATGACTCCCAGTGACCTTCTTGTCCTCCATGTGTTTGGAAATGGTTTCCAGGAGGATCTTTTGCATCACCTTCCTAGGGACTGAGGTGAGGCTGTCCGTCCTATAGTTTCCCAGATCTTCCTTCTTGCCCTTCTTGAAGATAGTGATATTTGCTCTCTTCCAGTCTTCAGGAACTTCTCTTAATTGACATGACCATTCAACAGTGGCCTCATGATAACATCAGACAGCTTCCTCAGCACTTGTGGGTGAACCTGCTAGGCCTCATGGACTTACATATGACCAGTTTAAGTGCTCCCTAACCTGATCCTTCTCCACCAATGGTAAGTATTCCTTGCTCCAGACTTTGCCTCTGATCTTAGGGGCCTGGGATTCCTGAAGGCTGGTTTTATGGGTAAAGACCAAAGCAAAGGCGGCATCAAGTACCTCGGCCTTCTCTATGCCATTTGTAACCAGTTCCTCTGCCCCATTCCACACTGGACCCACTGTTTCCCTAATGGATGAACAAGTGAATGCCTACAATGGTCCTGTCTTGCCAGATAAGACTTGAATCACTGGTGTCAGTACAAAAAAATATAATGTGTCTCCGGAAATGGGGTACAAACCCACAGCTGGCACAGAGCTGAAAGGGAGTCAAAGCTGAGTTCCTAAAATCCTTAAGGCAAAGACAACTTCAGAGCAAGAAATACCAAGTAGAAGAGCATTTCAACTCAGTACAGTGTGAAATGGTTGTAGATATTCTTGTACTTTACATGTTGACTAAGAGGAGGGAAAGAGCTCGAGCAGATGCTCTAGAGGTACTGCTATAGAAAAACCTTCTGGTGTCACACAGGGATACACAACATGTACTTTCTTTCAAATATATATGTATTTTTACAGTGGTATATTGTGCTGGTTTTGGCTGAGATAGAATTAATTTTCTTCATAGCAGCTAGTATGGGGCTATGTTTTGGATTTGTGCTGAAAACAGCATTGATAATACAGGGATGTTTTCATTATTGCTGAACAGTGCTTACACAAACTCAAGGCCTCTTCTGCGTCTCACACCACCCCACCAGCAAGTAGGCTGGGGGTGCACAAGAAGTTGGGAGGGGATGCAGCTGGGACAGCTGACCCCAACTGACAAAAGGGATATTCCATACCATATGACATGGTGCTCAGCATGTAAAGCTGGGGGAAGAAGAAGGAAGTGGGGGATGTTCAGAGTTATGGCATTTGTCTTCCCAAGTAACCATTATGTGTGATGGGGCCCTGCTTTCCTGGAGATGGCTGAACACCTGCCTGCCAATGGGAAGTAGTGAATTCCTTGTTCTGCTTTGCTTGCATGCATGACTTTTGCTTTACATATTAAACTGTCTTTATTTCAACCCAGGAGTTTTCTCACTTTTTCTCTTCTGATTCTCTCCGCCATCCCACCACAGGGGAGGGAGTGAGTGGCTGTGAGGTGCTTAGTTACTGGCTGGGGTTAAATCATGACATATATGAATTCTTCTGAGTGCGCCCACCAGTTGCCTTTAGAAATTTAATGATATCATACTATTTTCCTTTTAATTTATCTTTTATTTCCTGAACCCCTATTTTCCTCTATAGGAAATATTAGTCAAAAAAAGAAAATGTTTCTTCCATACTAAACAGAATTGTGAACTCATATCTCTTATTAAATTCTCCAAACACAAAGTTTGTTCACATCTCCTTCCCCCACATGGTTTTTTAAAAATGATCTCGGGAGAACAAGACAGAGAAAGTTTCAGCAATGCCTTTGTATCAGTCTTTTAATTTACTGAGGGAGCTATCTGGTTAGCTTCAAGTATTTAGAACACACAAATATGAGTTCAGACACTGTAAGTATGAAACAATTAAAATACTTTTGAGAAAAATACTTCCATAAAGTCAAATTCTGAGGGGATTGCAGTGAGACAGTGGCAATCATCATCATTCAAGGTTAGCAGGAGACTTCGCTATTTTTTTTCTTTTCCTTTTCTCCCCACACTCCTTTAATTTCAGACTCAGAAGCTTCAGCAGTTTGATTTCCCCATGCACAAACAGAAAGGTCTGGTTATTTTTAATTGCATAAAAGAGCTTCTAGAGAACTTGGTTAAAGCCTTGCATATCAAGACTCTCATGCAAATAAGAAACAGGAATAATCTATACGGCTCAGCATCCTGACTCTGATCAGCGTTTTGGAGTGCAAACCCATTGTTTTTAATGTTCTGATTCAGTGTGGCTGCTCCTAGCCAAGGCCTGCTGCACAGATGGCCCAGGGCGGTGAACTTAAAGTTCATTGGCTTCTTTTCTGCAAGAATATAGTGTAACTATAATATTGCTGGTTCGGGCGATCTGTAGCTCTGTAATAAGTATAATGAACTTGGTATTCTAGCATTATCTAATGAAACTGAATTACATTTTAAATCTTGCTTATAGTAATCAGTTTATACTGTGGACTGCTGACATTATACATGTGGAATGCAAATGAGCTTTTTTCATGTACAATTGTTGATATTAATGAGATTTTTGCACTTATGTGAAACGCAGCCATGTGAAAATGTATCACTTTATATATAACCTTAAGTGTCTCCTTTAATTTGATGCAGAAGATGATCAATGAAAGAAGATCTTGATTCCTCAC
>VYZW01017806.1:1085-38705 GCA_013401315.1 Balaeniceps rex
CCCCCCCCCCCCCCCCCCGGCCGGGCGCGATCCGCGCCGGCTCGGCCGCACCGCGGAGCGGCCCGGGGAGGGTGCGGGGGGGTGCGGGGGGGGCTGCCTGCCCGGAGCCCCCCCCCGGTCCCTGCGGTTCAGCCCCCGCAACAGGTACCGCCGTGCCCCGGGGCTGCGGGGAGCCGGCGCACCCTGAGGCAGCGCGTCCTGCGGCGAGACCCGGGGGAGGCAGCGGTGGGGACAGGCAGGGGTAGGGGCAGGCAGGGATGGAAATAGGCAGGGATGAGAGGAGGCAGGGACGGGGACATGGGGCAGGGACGAGGATGAGGCAGGGACAACGACGAGGCAGGGACGGGGATGAAGTGGGGATGGGGACAGGCAGGGACGGGGACAGGCAGGGACAAGGATGAGGCAGGGATGGGGGTGAGGGAAAACGGAAAATGAGGCAGGGAATGGGACAAGGCAGGGACAGGGACGAGGACGAGGCAGGGATGGGGATGAAGCGGGGATGGGGACAGGCAGGGACAAGGATGAGGCAGGGCTGGGAACAGGCAGGGACAAGGATGAGGCAGGGATGGCAACGAAGCAGGGACGGGGACAGGCAGGGAATGGGACAAGGCAGGGACAGGGACAAGGACAAGGCAGGGATGGGGACAAGGCAGGGATGGGGACAAGGCAAGGATGGGGACAAGGCAAGGATGGGGATGAGGTAAAACAGGAATGGAGGCAGGAACGGGGGACGAAGCAGGCATGAGGCAGGGACCTGCCAACCCCCAGCCAGAGCAGGCAGCCGCCCTGGGCGCAGCGGGGACGGGCAGCAGGGTCCCCGCAGGATGGGGCGCCCGGGCCTGGCCTGCACCCACCCCGCTTGCTTCGGTCATGCTGCGCTTGTCACTGAAATAATCGAAAGCAGCTCATATCCACACAGGGCTGTTACACGGACAGACACACGGACAGACACACGGACACACACAGAGAGCGCTGGCCGGCCATAGCTGATACCCATCGCACAGAGCTGTCCAAGGGAAACATGTGCATCCGCTGCCCCCAAACCAACCCCCCCCAAACTCTGCCGCTGCCCTGGGCACAAAGCCACCCCCGTGGCAGATGCCGCCCCGAGAGCCAGCCTGGCTGGGGCGCAGGGCGGTGGCACCCCTTTCCCCGTGCCCTCCTCTCTCCCGCCGCAGTAATTGCTGCTGTATTTATCCAAACTAGGAGGGGGTGGCAGAGAAAGACTTTGAAGAGTAATTTTCCGGGAATTCTCCTCGGTGTAATTGTCTTGATAATAAATCCAGACGCTTAGCCTGTGTATGAATTGCTTTTTACCATTTTCATTTATTATTGAACACAGTGGGGAGAAGGGGAAACGCAACAGGGCTCTTTCTTGTGAAAGAGAAGGGGCGAAGGGGCCGAGGAGACCATTTCTCTGCAGATCCGGGAAACCTGGATGTGTTCATCATCTTGCTCTCTGTTTTTTTTTTTTTTTCCCCTTAATACTTAGCCCATTTCTCCACCCCCCCCAACTTTTTTTGGGGGGGTATTGAAAACTAATTAAATAACCCGTTAGCTAACACGTTAAATTAAGATCCACTCTTGGATTTAATGATGTCTCTGGAAGAATTGACAGAAATGTGAAGACAGACTGTCAATAGATTCCTTCCCCTGGTTACACTGTATAAATGTGATTAAAACAGATCTCGAAGAAGGGTGTCCCGACACGGCACCCACGCAGGGACGGAGCCATCGGGGCACCCGTGGGCCTCTGGAGACAAACATCTCCTGAAGTGGGTGCTGAGCAGGGAGATGGGTGGCAGGACAACGCTGCTCCTCCCTGGGGTGGCCCGTGGTGGGTTGGGGATGAGAAACTGCCCCGAGACACAATTTGGGTTGGAGCAAGACCCCGGCAAAGGCTCGTGCCTGTGGGGAAGGGGGAAACATCCCCCGGCCGATGTCCCCAGCCGTCCCCCCGCAGCCTGCACGCCGTACACCGAGCGACGCTGCCCAGGCGTTCTCCTTCATCCCCAGCCCTTGGAGCGGTCCGGGGCAGCCTTGTGCTATGCGGCTGGATGCAAAGCCGAGCCTCGGCTTTATCCTGGCTCCAGCAATGCAAACAGCGGCTGGTACGGTGAGCGTACACCCATCGCTTTCTGCTTAAGCTCTCAGGTAAAGGTTACCTTAGCATCCAGGCTGAAAAAAATCAATGGCTGATACAGCATGAGACTCAGTAAGACAACATACATCTATCACTTAGGGATTCGATGGGCTTAGAATAGTCTTGTCAACAAATGATTGTTTAAACAGAATATCTCAACTGTTTATGGCGCCCTTAATCCATACATCTAAGCACCACCGTAACATGTCGTGAGCACGGATTGCTCTGGAGAAACCTCTGTTGTTAGGTCCGGAGCTGCAGAACACTTAAGCATGTGCTTAAGTCTCTTAAACTTCAAATTAATCATGTACTTAACTGTTTTGCTTGACTAGGCCCGGCCTAAGAACAGGGAAATACCTGTCATTATGTTAATGGATGAAGTTTTTGTTTCCTGCCCTTCATTTATGTATAAAGGGCTAAATGCACACACGTGTGCTCTGCACACCGAGTCTTCTGGCTGATTTATCCAGCCGGTGCACAAACAGACCCCGTGTCACCCGGCCGTGGAGGTTATTTCACAGCTCTTCCTTCTCCCCCGGGCTCTGGAGTCCTTGACGTGGCATTTGAGGGAGGCTTTGGGCCAGCGGAGCTGCTGGTGGTGGGTGAAAACCCCCCAGGGGTTGTGAGTGAAATGATGCAGAGGGAAAGAGGAGCAGCTGGAGAGGGCTAAAAAACAAAGATGCAGAAGAGAGCGAAGAGCAAAAAGAGGCTGGAAAAGCATCGCAGCCCCAGAGCAACAGCTATGATGTCCACGGGGACCTGAGCAGGGAAAGCGAGGGAGGCTGGTGCCAGCTCCAGCCAGCCTGGGGACCTTCTGGGGGAGACCTGTAGCCCCCGCGGAGCCCCGGCACAGCGGAGCCCCGGCACAGCACAGCCCCGGCACAGCGGAGCCCGGCAACGCGGACCTGCGGGGAGCAGCTGAGCCGGTTCTGCCCGAGCAGGGGCTGGCTGGCACCCGGTGTCCCCTGGTCCCTACATGGGTGGCTTGGCCGTGACCTGGGGGGCAAACCCCAGCGTTATCACCCCCTTCTTGCGTCCATCACCCGCCCAGGCTGGCTCTGAGCTCTCTGGGGCGGGGGAGATCTGGGCTCTGCTCTCAACCTCGTCTCGTGTTAATTACACAACAAATTTAATCGTGTTGGGAAGGGGGAGCTTCTGTTTCCTCCCCCAAATAACTGCAGCTTCAAAGCGAATTTGAAAAAAGGCTTTCAGGTGTTTGGGGGCTTGCGAGGGGACAGGGCCTTACGAAAGCGCAGGACCTGCAGAGCACAAAAATACAGCGAGAGAGAAGAGAGAGCGGAAGAAAGGAAGGAGCGTTAAAGCGCGTATCAATATTTCTCCTCAAAACGCAGAATGCATTTTCTTTTCTGAAAAATTAATAACCTCACTTTGTCAATGGACTCTCTCCCCCTCCCCACCTCCCCTCCCTCCTCCTCGCCTCCCCTCCTCTTCCTCCCTCTCCTTGTCTGCAGAAGATGTTCAATGGAAAACAAGCAGAGAATAAAAAAAAAGCCGGTTAATCCTCAGCAATTCCAGACTTGAGCTTTTTAACAGCCTCTCAGGGTTCATCTTCCAGCCACGCAATCTCTGCAGAGAAGGGGAACCCTGCCTGCCGGCTGCCGGCCGGCTCCTGGCTCCGGTTCAGCCACGTATCTCCAGGCAGTGCAATGCCCCGGCGTGCTGCGCTCGGCCAAATCGACGCGCGTGGCCTGAATTCCCCGGGGATTGTCCCTGCGCGAGCTCGGGGCAGTCCGAAGGAGGTCGTGGGGAGAGATGGGGGAATTGCCAAAAGGATTTGGGGACTCGGCCCGGCGCGCTCCGGCGAGACTCAGCCAGATCCCTGCAAGGGCCAAGCGCCCGGGTGCAGGAGATGCTGATGTTTGCATTTAATCCTCACTTTAAAGACGAGTTTGCAGCGAGTTAAACGATGGATGCCCTGAGCGGCCTCGCTGGAGGGGGCTGGGGGAAATCCTTCCCGAGATGCCACCTCCTTCGCTTCCTGCTCAACCCCTGCCCCAAGCCCAAACGCAGCAGTGGGGGCCCGAGCCCAGGGACACCCTCACCACCCCCCCGTGAACCCTGGGCTGGCTGGAGGCAGCGGCTGGGTCCCTTCTTGGGGGCCCTTCCTTAGGGCTCCCTGAGCAGAGACCGGCAGCAATCCCTATTTACCAGCACTTCAGCACGTGCTTAACTTCAGCCGGTCATGAAATGCCCCCGACGGCAGCGTGGTGCCTGGAAGGCTGCGGGAGGCCGGGGCAGGGATGGCCGCAGTCCTGCCCACCGTGAGGACACCACGAGGGGCTCGAGCTGGGGCTCAAGCCTGGTCCCCATCGCTCCGGCATCCAGCGGCTCTTGAAGGCAGAGCTGCTGGACCTGAAAAGCCGGGGAGAAGCAGCCAGGAGAGCAGGGGAGCATCCGCCCCGCCAGGATACTGTGGCTCAGGATCAAACCCGAAGCTTTCTGTAGCGGTGAAGACCAGGAATATTTTCCCGAGACGCTGCTCAGCTCTCGGGGCCGGTGGAGAGCTTGTCAAATATCGAGCAGGCATGTCAATGTTGCAAGCTCTAAGTGAAAGCAAAAAATCAGTTAATGGTCTTCCCGAGCCGTCCTCTTGGCGTGGGGAGTCCTCGCAGAACCTGGGGCGGGTGATTTGCGAGGGGTTGATGCGCTGCTTAGTAAAGTGGTCATTCAGCGGCCATTAACATGGGTATAAACCAAAATACCCGAAAAATCCCAGGGGGAAGAGGAAAGCACCGCCCTGATTCATCAGAGCCCCTAAGCACCCACTTAAACCCCTCTGGGAATTTGGAGAAGAGTTTGGGGACCTGACAGGAGATGGGTTCCTCCTTCTGTGAGAATTAATGCGAATTTTAATTTCTTCGATTAGGAAAAAAAAAAAAAAGGCAAGAAATTGCAAACAGAAATCAAACCCATTACAGACGTTGTCAATCAAAGCAGGTGGTTTTGACAAGCTTTAAAGTTGTAGCTAAATTTAAGCTCGGGCGGTTTTTCAAATTTCCTTTTAGTGTAAATTAATCATGATTTTAAAACAAAAATAAAATGACATGGGGCTGGAAGAGGAAAATTATTCTTTTGGAAAATGTTGAAGTGGGACAATTTGATGACTCCCGCTCTTTTCATGTGGCCAACGAAATGTTGGAAAAGGGAGATTTAACGTTTGAAAAGGGCTCCTTTGGGAAAAGGATTCATTTTCAAGTGGCATTTTTCCAATTTTTCCAAACTTTTGGAGCATCCCCGATCTCTGCTCGATGGGGAAGGGCTTTAGCTGCTCCCAGGAACGGAGCCCTACACTGACAGGGCTCTCAAGCTGTCGTCCCTCTCCTCCAAGGTTCGTGTCCTGCCTTCCTCTAGGGAAAAATTAGTGTAGGACAAGAAAATTCAAGGCGGCAACTGCAGAGGAGGAGAAAATTGCAGCGGCAGAGTCAGGATGAGTCTTTACGGCAAAGGACTTGGCTCCTTTCGTCACCCTGTGGCAGGGTGGGGGTCAGAGCTGAAATTCAGCCCTACCTGGCTGCCTGCGCCAGAGATCATAACCCTGCCTGGGGCTGAGTTACGTTCAGCGCTTCTATCTGACGTGAAACTGCTGGGCTCTTTCATTTACAATTATATAATAATCTATCTTTAAAGATAATAATGTATCTTTAAACTAGGATAATAATATACGTGTCCTCTGACGCGTCTTCCTTTGGCTGAAGGATGCAAGGTCAGATGAAGGTCTATCAACCTGCACGTGGTATCTGGGGGGTCAGATCAAAGACCCATCTAGCCCGGTTTCTTGTCTCCGTTGGTGAGCCGTGGTCTACCCAGAGGCAACGCAGGTCCTCGTTGACTCGCCTTTCCATCAAGAATGGGGCAGTGAGCTTCTCCACCGCAGGCTGACCCTAACTGTTAAGACAGAGTGCCCCAGAGTTGGGTGTTGCACCCAAAAATTAGGCAAAGAGGTGACCCAAAGAACACCTGACCCAGCGATAATATGGACATGCCAGTGTGGGGGACCCCGAGATTAGGTGGAGTTGAACAGGCTGTGCCGAGGGCTGAGGGTTGGGATCCGAGGTCCATCTTTGCTGAGCGAGCACCGGTCGCATGTTTTCTGTCTGGGAAGCATCTTTGCATGTGAATTACCTCTCGTGGTAGCTGATAAGAGTGGTTGGCTTTGATGACTCTGGAGAAAATGTGGCTTTTCCTGGCTTTTGAGGGAGCCGGGCAGCACTTGTGGAAATGAGGCCACTTCATGTAGGTGTCTCACAAGGGAAAGCGTCCACTTGGGAGCACTTGTGGTCCGGTACTAACCCCTCCGTCCTTTGGCCGTGTGAAGATGATGACAGAACAAGGGTTGTAAAGGTCTTGTACAAAGACTTGGGCCACAACAACCCCATGCAATGCTGCAGGCTTGGGGATGAGTGGCTGGAAAGGTGCTGGGCAGAGAGGGATCTGGGGGTGTTGTTGGTCGACAACTGGCTGGACATGAGCCAGCAGTGTGCTCAGGTGGCCAAGGCCAATGGCATCCTGGCTTGTATCAGGACTAGTGTGGCCAGCAGGACCAGGGCAGTCATCCTTCCCCTGTACTCGGCACTGGTGAGGCCGCACCTCGAGTGCTGTGTTCAGTTTTGGGCCCCTCACTCCAAGAAGGACATGGAGGTGCTGGAGCGTGTCCAGAGAAGGGCAACGGAGCTGGGGAAGGGTCTGGAGCACAAGTGCTGTGAGGAGCGGCTGAGGGACCTGGGGTTGTTCAGCCTGGAGAAGAGGAGGCTGAGGGGAGACCTCATCGCCCTCTACAACTCCCCGAGAGGAGGGTGCAGCGAGGTGGGGGTCGGTCTCTTCTCCCAAGGAACAAGTGATAGGATGAGAGGCAATGGCCTCAAGTTGTGCCAGGGGAGGTTTAGATTGGATATTGGGAAAAACTTCTTCACGGAGAGGGTTGTCAAGCACTGGACCAGGCTGCCCAGGGCAGTGGTGGAGTCCCCATCCCTGGAGGTATTTAAAAGCCGGGCAGACGAGGCGCTTAGGGCCATGGTTTAGTGGTGGACAGGGATGGTTGGACTCAATGATCTTAAAGGGCTTTTCCAACCAAATGATTCCGTGATCCCATGATCATCTAGGGACCATAGTAAAAGGCATCGTTAGAAGACACACACACACACACACACACACACACACACGATATGCCTGTATCCACGGTGGGATGGCTTGAGAGCACGATCGATATCTGTACAGTAAATACTCTACAGCACCTGGGAAACAACCACCCCACCCCGATCTTCAACGGATGGAAGAGAAGCAAAGCCTGGGCACCGCTTTTAGGATGAGCTCTTGGAGGCCGTGAAGATGATGCCGTTGGGGAGGCCACGGGAGCGAGAGCTCGGAGGCTTTTGTGGCAGTGAGATCTGCCTAATGAATGGCTCTTTGGAGAGGAGGGATGGACCTTGTCTACGCACAAAATTGCAAGCCGAAATTGGTCTTGTGTAGACGCTCTTAAATCATTTTAAAGCAGGTTGGTATTGGTTTGTATAATTCGATTCCTTTACCAAAGCGAAGCGAAATCGATGCAAATGGGGTTTACATTGATTTCAGTACATCCGCACAAAGGTTTTGCCCCAGTTTAATGAAATCAGTTTAAAAACACACCTTTAGCTAAACTAGCATAACTTTGTGTCCGGCCAAGGTGAGAGAGAGGGGGAGAAGGAAAGAAGGCAGCACGACCTGCCCTAAAAAGAGGCGAGGGAGAAGTGTTTATGAAGTACATGTGCAGGCAGCGAAGCCCCCGTTTGAGCAGGCTGCAGTGGCGCAAAGTGATAAGGAATGGGTCAATATAGTTTTCTCAAAGATTTTTTTTTTAAAGAAAGGTTAAATGTGAGGTGATATCGATTTCCCTTTTCTCCCCGTCCCTCCTCTCGCCACCCCCTGGCCCCTTCCCCTCCTCCCTGCCCTTTCCCCACCTCCCCGCGGCCCGGAGCCATCCTTGGAGGAGGAATTGCAGCCCAAAGTGACCAAGTGACCAGGGAGGACCACGGCGCCCGGCCGCGGCGCTGACCAATGGCCGCCCAAAGGAGCCCCCGTTGCTTAGCAACCCGCTGCAGAGAGAGAGGCAGAGAGCGCAAAAAGATGGATTTTCAGATTGCAGCAGCCAAGCAGATCAATTCTGCAACATGGGCTACAGTGGCCAAGCGGAATCTCTCTTGCTCCCAGCAGGTATTGATCCAGCCATGCTATAGGCATTGAATGAGCTCTAATAAGTCCTGAGTAAACAGGAACAAGGACTTAAGTGATAGCCCAGCAGTCAAACATCAACTCCCTTTGTCTTCTTCCTCTTCTTCTTCTTCTTCTTTTTTTTTTTTTTTTTTTTTTTTTTAATTGCTGAAGGGTTTGCAAGAAACGGACAATAAAGTTTATTGATAGAAAAATAAAGAGTCAGAATATCACTTCGTTCGCAGCTTGGGATGATTTGGAGAGGAAAAGGCCCTGCCTCAAAAATCCAGGTTGGTTTTGCAGAGCGGTGACCCATGGACACACGTGGTGAACGTGGCTCCCAGCTTCCCCGAGCTTCCCTGGACGTGTCCAAGGCTCAATGACAAGGTCCTTCAGAGTCAGTTTTGCCAGGGCCAGGCTCACGAGGGAGTGCGGGCGCCCAGAGCTGCCCGTTTGAAGCAGACGTGGAGGTAGGCACATGCAGGAATTTGGGCTCGGGCGATGAGTCTCCTCCAGATCTCCAGGGCTTTGGAAGGGGAGGTTAAAACTCCCTGCAGGGAAAAAAAACCCAGGTCAGCCTTCAGGAATGGGGCCGGGAGCAGCGAAATTCCCCCTTTGTAGACGCCAGGGCAGGCAGCAAAGCTGGGTCTGAACGGCGCAGAGCCTGACGGACACGTCCAGACTGCAGGACGCTTGGGAAGAGGAAGGGAGCGGACTTGGCCTTGGTTATGAGAGGGGCCTCGTCTGCTGCAGGCCGAGGCTGAGAGCAGAACCAGGCAAGGAGGCGCCTGGATGATTCAGGACTCCGATGTCAAAGAACGGGACACAGGGCAGCGTTTGGGGCGACATAACCAAGCTTGAAGGACCTGCTTGTGTGGGGAGTGTGCGGCTGAGACCAAGGATGAGCCCAGATAAGCTCAACTGACGAAGACTTGACTCGGTGGGTCCCATACGCTCAGCCGGGGCCAGGCTTGTGCAAAAACCTCCCTTGCTTGGTGTTTTCCAGCTGCCCTCTACTCGGGGACTGCAGTGACCAGCCCATGGCCCTACCAAACCCCTCTGCACTGTCCCTGTCCCTGTCCCTGTCCCTCTCCACCCCTCCTTGCGTGGCTCCTTCGCTCCCCGCTCCACCTCACGCCTCCTGCGGCACCTCCATCCCTCTTCCTCGCTTCCTTCCCCAGCCTTCACCCCCCTGCAGCGAGGAGCTCCACGGGCTCAGGACCCTCCAGCTATTGCTCCCCATGGCTCAGCTTTGCCCCTTCTCTGCCAAATTTCCTAAACGTCCGAAATTTCTACCTCCAGCTCCGGGCACAGCGAAGCCTCCAGCCACCGCTGTCACCCCACTGAATAACTGCTGCGGTTGGTGAGGTTAAATTGCCGTCAGGAAGGACGAGGCTCCCATCCGAAGGGCTGGATGCTGGCAATTCCCAAGCGACGCCAATTAAATAACTGGAGCTGCTCCAGATTTATGCCCGTCTAACCGAGATCACAGGCCAGGTCTGCCTCCGGCGATGACGGGACCGGGGAAACGAGAGCTCTTTGCTTGTACTCTGAGATCCCTCAACCCACATTTCAGCAGCCTTCGTCATAACAGGGTTGATAATTAATTGATCTGATATTAAGGTGGCTGCCTCCCGCGCTCACCCAAGCTCCCGGCCGCAGTTTAACGCCGGTTCAATCAAGTGAGCTCTTGAATCTTTAACGTGAGCCACGGTGAGAGGCAACAGAAGGGAGACGGGCACCTCCGTGCAGACGCACACGCGTACAGCTGCGTGCGCGCGGGGTTGCCAGCGTGCGCACGTGTGTGTCTCGATCGCTCCGGAGGCGGGAAGAAAATAGGCAAGCACCGGGCCCATCCCCAAAGATCTTTTGCCGTTTTCCAAGAAGAGAGAACGTGCAGTCTCTTTTTCTGAAGGTTTCTGCATTTCAAAGTAATATCAGAAGGGCTTGAAGCTTAATCTTCATTACCCAGGAGGCTGTAGGAATCAGGCAAAAGGAGAAAAAAAATCGAATCGATACGGCAGTATGAATTTATTCCCAGGGGGGTCCGAGGCACCAATATTTTCTCTCCCCTCCGTTAAAGAGATAGCACCAGCCTGACGCAGAGGCCCCTCACGTGTTCGGCCCGGCAGTTGCGCCGTGGCAGTGGGTATGGTGGCATGGGGGATAAAAATCACGGGAGGTTAAACGATATCACCCGGAGGGCTGAAAGGAAAACTCCCGAGCGTAGCGAACGACTTCTTTTATTTGCCAATGGCTTCCTGCGTCCCCTGGCTCTGCGTGAATCTGGTGGCCAGGAGAGGGGCAGGGATGGTGCAGGGATGGGGCAGGGATGGAGCAGGGATGGGCCAGGGATGGTGAGTAGGTCCTGGGGCTGCTGAGCTGGACGCGTAGGAGGACCAAAATTCCCCGTGGTGCCGGGGTTCGCTTAAGCCGGGTGCCCGGCAGCCGAACCTCAGCTCCCTTCTGGGTGATCCCTGCAGAAGGGACTCGTCCCAGCAACAGGTCCAGGCTGAAGGCAGTGGGAGGCACGGTTCTGGGGAGATCCTGGTCAAGTTTAACATTAAACCTTTCACCCTGAGGTGCCCACCCTGGGGAGGAGCCCCCAGGGGCCCCCACCAGCACCCAGGGCTCAGCGTGGCCAAGCAGGGAAGCCTCCAGCGGCTCAGTGCTCATGTCCAGCCCACCAGAGCCACGGCCTCGGGCCCGTGACTGAGCCCCAGCCATACCAGGAGAGGAAAACGGCAGCACAGCAGTTCATCTGCACATCAAAACCATCTGAAGCTTCGCTTCATCGTCCACCTGTGGGAGCGTGAAGCCCCCGGCATCCCATGGCACGTGGGTCTCCTCTCCTGGCATGAGCAAAGATGAGCTGCGTGCACGGCTGGTGGTGGAGACCGGCGTGGTCCCACCTCTTGCCTTGCTCCTCTGCCCCAGGTTATTGCCCTTCAGCAACAACGTGGGGAGATGTTGACCCTCCAGGGCCAGCCCCACTCCACGGCCCGTGCTGGTGGCTGCTTTGCTGTGGGCTTCTCATCCCCGAGCTCTGGCTTTGGCCAAGGTCTCCTGGGGAGGAGCAGCATGGAAACACCAAGGACACAACAGGAATCTTATCTTCCCACCCTGGAGAAAGCTACTCCTGCAGCCACAGGGGAGGGACGCATCCTTCCCTCCGCATTCCCAGAGCTGAGCCAGTGTCTCCCTGTTCATACTGGGAGGAAAAAAAAAAAAATTCCTTGCCACTTGGGCCACCCAAACTCAGGCTTTCCTTGCACAAGCCAAGTTCAGAGAAGCCTCAGGGACTCCGCAGCCCTGAGCAAGCCCTCCCGGGGCTGCATCACCACCACGTTAAATCCACTGGAGCACGAAACCGGGCACAGCCAAGGGAGCTAAACTGCATTTCTTGAGTTTTGGGGAAGTCGGTGGGACCACTGGGCACGGTGGGACGTGGGGCAGGGGATGTGCGGGGCTGGGACACGGGGCAAAGAGTGCAGGGGGTATTTATGGCCTCTTGCTGCACGGCTCTAACCAGAGCTATCAGCTTCCCACCACAATGCGCCCAATCGTTTGAAATTTAAAACAAAATGTAAAACAAGGAATAATGGTAACAAAAAAGGCTTAATTAATTGAAGTAAATTGCATCACAATAGTGATTTCTCAGTAACACGGCTAAGTGCCCCATTATTCTGATTTCACTCAGTATTCATGGATACTAAATAAATCACAGCCCCTCCGCTTACAGCCTGCTGCAGAGGGGCAGGGGGATGGGGGTCCTGCAGCCTCCTCGGTCTGCCTGTCGATAACCCCAGCACTTCCCCAGTGTCCACCTTAAATGGCAGCCAGAAAAATTACCGTCAAAATAAATTAATTGTCCAGTGGGATTTTTTGTTTGGTTTTTTTTTTTTTTCCCCCCTCCCTTTTTTTTTAACCTTTGGAAAAATTTCCCCCAGAGATTCACCAGGAAGCTTTTCCCCCGCTTGTTTCCCCTCAGTGCTGCCCCGCTCTGTTTATCAATATCCTATTAATACCAGTTTATTTGAGATCATTTCTTCTCCCACCCCTTGGCCAGCCTGGCTGCTCCCAGGAGCTATCGGTTCAGCTCAGCTCGGCACCGGGGCCCCAGGGCTGTCACCTCCCCGGCCACCATTTGGTTTGTCGGAAGGGACAGGTGAGCTGGCACCCGGTGCCCGAGACCATGGTGACGGCCAAGGACAGGCTATGGAGCGGCTCGAGGAGCACGCGTGGGAGCTCAGCCAGCATTTGCTCGTGGCTGTGCTCTTTCCACCCCTATCCATGCTTTATCCAGGGCCGATGCTGCTTCAGGAACAGACTGGAGCCCCAGCCCGGAGCAGCTTGGAGCTGACGAAGCCGCTCTTTTGGGTGCTTTGGTGGGATGCCAAGCTGGAAGGATGGCCCTAAAGCTGAGGCGAGGAGGAGGACGCTGGACCGCAGCCCTGCAGGTGCATCCCCTCGACGCCCGGAGCTTGGTTCTGCATCCCAGCATCCCCAGTGCCGACCCTGGCAGCGGCTTTGTGCTCCTGCCCTTGCTCATCGAGCCGGGCTGGGAAGCGCTGCTGGATGTACCAAGCGTGTGCAGCCCGGAGGCATCTCCTTCAGGAGCCGAAGGATGGAAAAACACCTACTGGGTGCTGCAGCCTCGGCCCTCCTCCCCGCCGGAGCAGGGCTTGGTACAGCCAGCATCGATTTCGATAGCAGGTCAATGGAAATCAGCAGCGGGGAGGCGCGGGGGGGTGGGCAGACCCTGCGACAAAGAGGTTTCATCAGCCCCTGGCTCAGCAGGATCCCACAGCGGGATCCGCTCTCGGGATCTCGTCAGTGTCCTCAGCCGCTGCGTGGTGCCCGGGGTCCCCGGTGGCTCTGTCCCCTCTCTGCTGCGGGCGGCTGAGTGGAGGAGGTGACGTTACGCAGCCGGTCCGTGGTGTCAGCGCTCGGGCGCAGTGGGAGAGGGGACGTTGGCTTTTCCCTCTCTCCTCTTCTGGAAAGCAGCGTCCCCTCTCTCCTCCCAAGCATCACCCGAGCCCCCAGCCCCAAATCTCACCTGCGGCCAGCCCAGCCGTCTCACCACGGTGCAATTCCTACGGAGGGGCTGCTGCTGCAAGGGGCCCGGGAATCAATTAATCAATGGCAATCAAGATCCCGGGTGTAATCATAATTAATGTTCAGCCCTGATTGATCATGTCACCGTTTCGCTGTGCTCACGTGAGCTGGGATGATAAAACTGACCGTTTAATGGCGCTTTTGGCGATCCCTTCCCGTTCCCAGCCCTCCCCGGGGCGGTCCCCTCTCCTGCAGGAGGGACGAAGGTGACAACGCAGGGGACCCAAGGAGCCATTTGGGGAGGGGGACAGCACGGTGGGGCCTCAGGGGGGCTGGCTTTGCCGGGAGCAGGCAGTCGCAGGGTGTTTGTGCACTTTGGGTGGGCACCCTCGCCATGCCGGAGGGCACCAGGATGGCACCCATCGGGTGGGTGTCACCACTGGGTGCCGCAGGTGGCACTGGGGGGGGTCAGCGGCCCCTTCCCAACTCGTCACTCCCAGGAGTGGCCCCCCCGCTGTGCAGGTCTCTGTCCAGCCGAAATCAGTGAGACGCTGGCTGGGAGCCCTCTGAACGCCACAAACCCGGCGTAACTAGGCTTGGATCAATCCATCAATGCGCAGCGGCGGTTAAATAGTGCTGTGCTCACCTACCCCCAATTAAACTATCATTTCTGATAGATCCCTTTGTGTCTCCGTCTCCCCGCCGGGCCGCTCCGGCCGAGGGCGATGGCTCGGGTGCTCCCTTCTCCTGCCGCAGCCGGATCGACGCTGGCGGTGGACATGGTGTGTCGGAGGGATGCGGAGTTTTCTTCGTGGCCCGTGCCGTGCTCGGGACCCTGGGAGAGGACGAGCTCCGGGGACCACCTGTAGTTTCATCCCGAGGTGCAGACAGGAGCAGCGGGGAAGCCGCCGGCCGCTGAGCTGTTGATGCTTTTCTCCTGCATCTCGTGGCCGTGCTGCTCGGTGATCTGGGCCCATGGCTGCAGCAGCGGGAGCAGCCCTGCTCCCCGAGCTGCTGGATGCTCTTTGCTTTCCACCCGCCCCGGGGAGCAGGGACCCCACACCCGAGCTGGCACCGGCTCCAAACCCTGACCCCCTTTGCAGGTCGGGGCTTCTTCCTCAGCACCCTCCTGAATAAGCTGGGGAAATGCAGTGGTTTGGGCTCAGCTTGTCCCTGAGTCCGGTCCCTCCGGTCCCGCCGGGGATTCAGGGCAGGGCTCAGCCCCATCCGAGCCCCCCCGGAAAGCACAGAGCCCCCCGCTGCTGTGCAGACCTTTGCCCTTAGCCTTGCGCTGGTGGTTTGGTCCTTCTCACCAGGATGCCAAAATTTCTCCTCCTTTCTCCCTTCCGAGCGGCCGCACTGGGGGTGCCCGGGCAGGGGGGTCTCACCGAGGGGCGTCCCATGGGGTGCGGGAGGTTGGGGAGCACCCGGGGAGCACAGTGGCAGCAGGGCCAGACGGGAACCCACGAAGCAGAGCCGGGTATTGATTTCCCATCGATCCCATGCAACCACATTCTGCAGCGGCTGCTGTCCTACATTTCAATCCCACACCTTCGCCTCTGACTTTAATGGGCTTCATCACAGCCCAAAGCTTTATTTAAACCAAAAGGGGAGGGAGCCAGCAGGCAGCTGCCAGAAATCAGAGCAACCCGGCCCCCAGGGTCTGCCTGGGCATGGCCGCATCCTCCGGATCCCCCCCAGCCGCAGGGAGCCGTGGACGGGCTCCCCAGGGTATTTTGGGGGATGCAGACACGCAGCCCTCAGCCCCGACGGGAGGGTGCTGTGGGTGTCGGTGACAGCACCCGGTTCTCCAGCAGCTCTTCCACCTCGCGGTGTCTCTCCACCCCATCCTTGTACCTGCACAACTCCATCTTCCAAACAAAGGGCTTCAACCGCTGCCGGAAAGGCAAAATTAAGCTCCACCTTAACGGGGATCTGCATAATTGTGTGTGCATGTGTAACCGCCACCCACCCCCAGATGTGAGGTTACAGACAACACGTACGCACCCACGACGACTGGAAGATGAATATGGAAGAGCCGGATCTGGCTGAGGACGCCCGCGTCTTGCTGGGGCGTTCCTCAAGCATCCATCACGGCAGCAGGCGGCCCCAGCACCCGCGCGGCCCCATCCAGCCGGGCCGTAAGCGATCCTGATTTATCCTCCGTGCTCCTCTCTCCCAATCGCATTTTTAAGCCTCCCCAGACCCCGGCTCTGTTCTCAGACGAGAGAAGATGCCGTCATCCTTTTAGATTTAAAGGTCTGCCCCTGCGCACGCTGCCGAGGCCCCCAGGCCGCCCGTGCGCGGCGGGGGGAGTCCTTCAGTAAGTTCACAGCAGATCGATGTTGCGGCCATCCGAAATGTTGGGGGCCAGCTCCTGCGGGCAGCCCAGGGGATGGGCAGCAGGCAGCCAGTGCAGGCAGCGGAGGGAAATACAGAGAGACGGGGTCACCCCTGGGAGTGTGGATGGAGAGGGCAAGCGTGGCAACCGCCACGCTCCAGGTAAAACCCTCGTGGACAGACATCCCAAGAGATGGGAGAAGGAACCGGTGGCAAGGAGGGGCGGTTGGTGCTCAAGACCTGCTCAGGCAGGTGGCCCTGGTAGACGCAGGGCAGTGTCCTTACCGTCCTCCTCCTCCCTTTCCAGGTTTCCCAGGACTGTGCGGGTGGCAGGCACTGACACGCCAGCTCTGGCTGGAGACTTCCTCCAGCACTATTCCAGCAACCCAAAAGTGTCTCCCCAGAGGCTGCCGGTAGCTCAGGCAAGGCACAGCTGGGGGCAGGAAGGGATGGAGGACATGGGAGCAGGAAGGATGGAGGACATGGGAGCGGAGGGATGGAGGACATGGGAGCAGAGGGATGGAGGACATGGGAGCAGAGGGATGGAGGGCATGGGAGCAGGAAGGGTGGAGGGCATGGGAGCAGGAGGGGTGGAGGATGTGGGAGCAGGAGGGATGGAGGACATGGGAGCAGAGGGATGGAGGACATGGGAGCAGAGGGATGGAGGGCATGGGAGCAGGAAGGGTGGAGGGCATGGGAGCAGGAGGGGTGGAGGACGTGGGAGCAGAGGCATGGAGGACATGGGAGCAGAGGGATGGAGGACCTGGGCACTGGAAACACCTCAGGCTTTCCCCGCAGCGATGGGCTCACAGCCCAGCTCCACTGGCCCCTTTCAGGTCTCATCCCAAGAAACCTTCCAGTGCCGATTTCAACGGGAGAAGCTCAAAGCCAACGCCAACCTCTTCCAAAGAGCCTCCACTGCCATCCCACCCTCCCCCTGCTCCGAGGCCGGGGGGACCTTGCTGCAGAGCCGGCTCAGCATCTTCCAGCCCACGCGCCCGCTCTCTCCCTGGGGCAGAACATGGATGCTGTGTTTATTTTTGATTTATGCCAAGCTGAAAAAGAAATACATTTTCTTCAATTATTAATCAGCGAGGTGTGAGAGGGGGACACGAGCTGCAAATTAACTCCGTGACCTTTGCGGGTGGGTTTTTACCTCCCTGCCTCCCTCCGCTCTGGAGCCCGGTGCGTTTTACCGCTCCTCTCGGCAGAAGCGGGGCTGCCCTGCGACCAAGCTCCCAGCAGACGTCCCTAAGGCTGCTGAGGGTGTTGGGATGACGGGGACGGCGTACGATGCAGGCGCCCCGTCCCGGGCTATTTGGACATCCAACGCTGTCCTGGTCCTGCGGTGTGCGTTCCCATCCCCCTACGCCCGAACCCAAAGGGTCTCTCTGATGCCGACCCACCTTCCCTGCTCTGCTCCATCCCACCGCACCTTTCCGGATGGCTCCGGGTATCCGGCTGCCACTTGACGCTGCCATGCACAGGTTCTTGGGCAGGATAGGACACTTCAACCGCATATCTGCTCCTATGCAGTGACTGTCCTATGGAGAGGCACTCTAGGGAGCAGGAATGGGTGCCCCACAGCTCCCCACACTCACATGGGTGCCCTCAGTGGGCTCCAAGGCAGGATGGAGACCACACCTACCTCCTCCTCCTTTGGCTCTTGGCTTCTGCTCTTGGCTTTGGATGGACGCCCAGTTTTAGGTATCTAAGGAGGCTTTGGCAGGAAAGATGCTGGACAGGAGAGAGGAGAGTTTGTGGACTGCTCTTCCACCCTTCTGCCTCGAAAACACCCCCAGAGCCAACGTGCGAAGCCGGAGCTCAGCCTGCCTCCCGTGGAAGGCAAGACGGCCCCGAGGCCAGCAGGAGAACGCAAAGTTGGCCTTGGGAAGTTGGAGCATCCCCGGCGCAGGCGCGCTCTCGCCTCCCTGCCCCCTCCTCTGCCGCTCCCTCCCTTCCCGAAAGCAGCACTGCGGCAGCACACACCAGCAAACTGATCAAGGCGAAAGGACTGATCAATAGGCGTATTGAGCACTTTTCAAGGTACGGTGATTTTTGCGGATTCAGTGCTAACCTCACGCCAGAGCCCCGAGCTACCTCGTCTCCCTCAGCACCATCACCCCCAACGCCAACTGTGCCGTCCCCTCCCAGCACACGTCCTGGCCACCCGCACCGGGCTGGCAGGGGCACCCAGCCTGCTCCTAGGAGGAAGCAGAGACCTTGCAGGCTCGAGTCACTGGTGGCACCTTCAGCTGGAGGGAGAGGGAAGAGTTAGCATCTCCCTGGGGCGTTTCTTCACAGCGAGTCCATACCACAGCCTTGGGGACCACCTTGCTCTGGGACAACTGGTGGGGTTCAGAGACCCTTAGAGAGGCGCATCCGAGCTGTGAGATTCCCAAGGGTGGGGAGGGATGAGCTGGGGCCATCGTGATGGTGGGAAAAGGAGGGCTGAGGACAACCTCTGCAGCTCATGGCGCTGAATCAAAGGCAACGGTGGGAGGGGGGAACCCTCCAGCAGCCCGTCCTTCCCGGCGGTGCTTGGACGGAAAGGGCAGGGTGAGGGAGGACCTACGCCGCGCTGGGTGGCATTGCAGGAGATGCGGCTGGATGGGACCTCTGGAGCTCCTCAGACCTGGCCGAGTGTTCCTGGCTCAGGAACAGCTCCTGGCTGAGCCGGGCTGGCCGAGGGCTGGATCGCCATGGCCAACGTTGAGGTTTTGACAGCAAAAGATCTTTGCATTTAGCATCCTCCAGCTCGCTGACAGCCCGCGAGGGGAGGGACGGGGAAGGCAGATAGCCCGGCGCGGCTGGTAAGGTGCTCGGAAAGATAACACAGAAATTAAACAGAACTTCACGGTAAGAGCTACTGCTTTAAACGTGTCCCCAGCCCTTCGCTACCGAGGCGTGGGTAGATGTTACACCTTGCAAGGTAAAAATAGCACGTTTAATGAAGCTGGGAAAAAAAAACGTCAATTGTATTTCGTTGGAATTGCAGAGACCTCATTTCCACGGTCCCCATGAAAACGCTTCAGCGTCGGAACAGCGATGAAAGCCCCGCGCGGTGATTTGCAAAATATGCTTTAAAGCAAGAAAAGCAGCAGAAACCAACCCAAAGCCCAATGTTGTTCCTCACCCTCACGTTTGGCCTTCATCGCTCTCACACAGCTCAGGTTTTCAGGTTTTGGTCACCCAGAAAAAAAACCAAAACAACTGTATGAATTTTTAATAGAAATTTGCCCTCTAAACAGAATTCTGCTCCAAAATTGAGGGCGTTTGGGAATGAACGGTGGAGCGGACGGGAGATACGGATTGCTCTGGGGGGTGCAAACGCATTTGGAGGGGAAGAGATGGACCGTGCGCCTCTCCGATGCCGCCTTTGATTTAGGAGGAGGGAAATGTCTGTATCTGGAGAGGAAGGAAACGTCTTTGCTCGCTTTAACCTGGAGAGAAGGACGTGTCCTGGCCCCTGTCCCAGTGCCACTCACGAGGATGGCGCTGGTATGGATTTTCGAGGGAGGAGAGCAGTGGGGAGGGCGAGGGATGCTACCTAATGCCATTTCATTTCACTTAGCAGCACTCCGCTCGCGCGGTCTCCGATACGCCCATCCGTCACGCTCCTCGTTAGGGAAAATCTATTTTAAAAATCTCTAATTTTTATTTTAAAGTCTAATAGAGCCCGGTGGTAATTTTCACTTTAAATAACGATTACGCGCTTCAAAGTACAAGGTGTGCCTGGGCTCTGACCGAGCACCCCCGCCCGTGGCGAGGAGCCGTCCCCGGCTGCTCTCTTCACTCAGGGCAGGACCCAAGTGATAGCGCTCGGTGCTCCGCAAGCGCAATTCCCATTTGCACCCGTTACGCCAGTCCTTTTGATGTTTAGAAGGAGGGGTTTGGGGCAAACTTTTTATTTGGAAGTGCCGACGCCAGGCCTGATGCAGCTTAAGGCAGAGACGGTGACACGAGCTCCATCGCTGCTTGCAAAGGGGCTTTGCTAAAGGAGCATCTTGGAAACCCAGGAGCATCTTGGAAACCCAGAAGTATAGAATCATGGAATCCTAGAATGTTTTGGGTTGGAAGGAACCTTTAGAGGTCATCTAGTCCAACCCCCCTGCAGTGAGCAGGGACATCATCGACTAGATCAGGTTGCATCTCGGAAAACCAGGAGCATCTCGGAAACCCAGGAGCATCTTGGAAACCCAGGAGCATCTCGGAAAACCAGGAGCATCTCAGAAACCCAGAAGCATCTTGGAAAACCAGGAGCATCTCGGAAACCCAGGAGCATCTTGGAAACCCAGAAGCATCTCAGAAACCCAGGAGCATCTTGAAAACCCAGAAGCATCTTGGAAAACCAGGAGCATCTCAGAAACCCAGGGGCATCTTGGAAAACCAGGAGCATCTCGGAAACCCAGAAGCATCTTGGAAACCCAGGAGCATCTCAGAAACGCAGGGGCATCTCGGAAACCCAGAGCGCGATGTGGCACCTCCCGGGTGGAGCCGAAACGCTCCCGAGATGACCCTGAGAAAAAATGGTGCAAGACGAAAAGGGCTCAGCCCTTGAGGTTTCCGACCCTGCTGCCCACCTCCTCTCATCTCCCCTGCCCTCTCCTGCTCTCCGCCCCTGCCGTTTCCCATCTTGACCCCAAACCATGACCCGGGAGCCACCGCTGTGCACCCTGGAGAAGCCAGGCTGGCCGCGCCCAGTGCCGTGTCCCCAGCAAAGCCCTCCGCTGAAGAGTGGGTGTTCCCAGGGGACCTGCCGGGGTGCTCCACAGCGGGATTGTCCCATGGATCGGCTGGGGGAATCCTCTCGCTCGGAGCGTTCCCTACCCAGCCAGGACCTCCCCGTCTCCCCTGAGAGCTTGCAGTGCCCAAGTAAAACACGTGGCAACGGGCGAGCTCTGCTGGGGCTCTGCACCATTTTGCCCAGCAAAAGCCCTTGCAGGGACTGGAGATTCGCTGGAGGCGGCCTCCGCAGGAGCAGAGCACCCAGGGGTGGGGGGGGAGGGTGTCGGACACCCACCCTAGAACACCAGGGCTGCCCGGATCTGAGCCAGCGAGCGGGCTTTCGGCAGGGCCATATCCCCCTGCCCGCACACACGCGCTGCTCTGGAGCCTGCCCCTTCCCTCGCCCTCCCCTCCTCCTCCTCCTCCCGCATCAGATCCTCTCCTGCGCATCAACTCGTGACGCAAGGTCTCAGCCCAGCGAGCAGGGCTGCCGCAAGCTGCTGGGACCTCCCAGGCAACCAAACTCTCCTCCCTCTCCCATGCACCCACCAAGCCCCGTCCATCCTCACCCACCCTGGCGGCTGCCATCTCCCTTTTCGCCTGGCCGCTACCCAGAGGATGGGTGGGGAGGGCACGCCAGGGCCCTGCCAACCCACCCGAGCAACAAGCAGAGAAAGAGATGCAAGGATGGAAAATTCCCCTTCATAATTAATAAATGAAGAATATTGTTGTTAATCGATGTAGCTGTGAAGAGAATATCGATCCCAGCCGCATGCTATTTTTTGTGCGGCTTAGATTTTTACACCTCATTTAGAGGCAGGTCTCTCTGGGGACCTCTTAACACCAAAAGATATTTGCAAGAGTCCAAAGCGAAGGGAAGAAAAGGGGGGAAAAAGATTAATTATTACCCGAGCCGGAGAATTATGTCTGTGTCCCGCTGTGGCCAACTGCAGCACTGATTTGAATATTTGATTAATAGCGAATTATAGCCGCAGTTGATAACTTATCTCCGTGCTGGCTATTTAGTAAACAAGTGGGAGCCATTAGAAACATTTTTAATATTAATCCCAGGATATTACGTTTATGAAGGCAGCGGCTAACCCTCTGCGTGCTAGGGCTCTGCAAAGAGGATGCTCCGCTCGCTCGCCGCATCCTATCCTCGGGTAGTTTAAATCCCTCTGCGCCTCAGTTTTCTTTCTTCAAGAGGAATAAATCCTGCGTCGAACGTGGCACCGGTTAAAGCACTGAGCGAGGAGCTGTCGTTAGCGCCCGACCTTTAATGAGCTGCCAAGGTGGGGATGAGCAGTGGGAGCAGAGGGCTCGGGGGGCTGCTGGGGGGGGTCCTGCAAGACCTCGACCCCAGGGGTTTCATCCTGGCTGTCGGTTTGCGGCTGCGGGATGAGGCGGAGCAGGGCGCTGCGCGTCTCCGTGCCAAGCTACGTGCGGTGGGGAGATGGCGGCAGCCTTCGGCGCACCTGAAGTGTTAAGAGCAGATCAAAGAGCCGCCGAGAGCAGCGGCGTTCCTGCAAACCCGCCGCTGCCTGCCTTGCGAAAACAACATCAAAGGCAGCAAGAGGTCCCTGGGACACGGCGAGCCGCTCGGGGACAGGACAGCTACTGGACCTGCTTGTCCTGGAAGCCAGGACGTGCTCCTCCAGCAAACCACGCCGGGTTCGGGCAGCCCATCAGCCGTGGCATCGGGGCAGGGTGGGAGGGTGAGCGCCGGTACCCAGGGCCAGCCGGAGCAGGGATGCCCAGAGCCCCGGGAGATTGGAAAATAAGCCGTGACACCTCCAGCGCTGCGGTCAGCAATCCCTCCCGCTGCGAGGCTTTGAGAGAGGGTTGAGAGGGGAGAAAATAATTCCTAAATAGGAGGAGAACCTCCGCTGAGCGGGGCTGCGCAGTGCCCGACCCTTCCACGTGCGGGTCCTGCCAGTGCCGCCTGCTCAGGGAAGCACGGAGGAGCTTGGGGCTTGTGGGATGTTCAGAGCAGGTTTGTGAATTTGGGTCAAATTTTAGCCAGGGAGGGAGGGAAAAATGCGTGAGAGAAAAAAAATATATTAGAAAATGCCAACTGTTCGGCTTTCCACGGTCACAAAATGTCCCCCAAAATAAACACAGGGAGAAAGGTGCCTAAAAAGGGGAGGCTGAGCCTGCCTGAGGTGGAATAAACCTCAGCATCGGGGCAGGATGCAAAGGGGAACGGCGGGACGCTGCGGGCAGGAGGGCTGGGGTTCACCTGGGCAAGGCGGGGGGAAAACACAGCCCCCAGCACCGGGGTTGTGATGGGTGGGCTCCGGTGCCCCATGGCGTTTGCTGGATGTGAGATGGCAAAGGGTACCCTGGCTCCAAAAAAAACCCCCAAGGTACCACTCAGGAGATGGGGGAAAAGGCAAAGGGTGCGGGAATGTGCGTAGGGACAGCCACGGAGCAGGGAAGAGGATGGGACAAGACCCGCCGGGATGTCCCACCCCTGCCAGGGTGCTCCCGAAATGAGCATCTGCTCCTTCCCTCCGTCCCTGCTTCGAGGACAGATCTGTCACCTCTGGCTGCGGGAGCCCGGGGGCAGCGGGGACGGGGATGAGCCGTCAAAACCGGGCTGCGGAAACAGGAGCGGCGTGCCCGGGATGCTCTCCCTCCTCCACCCTTCAGCAGGGCTCACGCATCCATCTCCTCCTTCGCCCGTGATAGGTCCTGGTGCTGCAGATCCATGCAGATCAATGCAAAATTAATTAGAGTAATCAACTCAGCTGTACCACAGAGATCATACAGGCAGGGTTTTAGGTGACTAATTGGTGGAAGCTGACAGCCAGTGTCCCCGGTGTCTTAGAGGTATTAACACTTTTTTCTCTGTAGATTAATTACCTTTTTCCACCTTTCACTTGATGGGTCCGTCCGTGCCGCGCTGTTTGCGGGGCAGCAGTGATGGAGGCCAGGCCTGAAGAGCATCCCACGCAGCGCGGTGCCCGGATTTAGGAGGGGGCAGGAGCCTGGGGTTGCTTTGTGGGTGGCAGCTTTGGCACCAGCAGCCCGATTAGGGGAGAGCCGGGTGCTCCTGTCCCCCCTGCTGAGCCTCCAGCCCCACGCCGTGGCAAAGTCCCCCTCGTGCATGCGTACGGCACGGGGCCACCCTCCCACCGTGCCTCTCCCAGCTGATCCGTGGCCCCTCCAACGCCTCATCCCCCCCACTTCTGTCTGGGATGGGGTTTGGCACCGCTGGGCCATCGTTTGGCAGAGGCTGGTGTCCATGCCACGACTCTGAGGCTATTTCACAGGTCCACGAGAAGGTTAAAAGATGGGTTTGTCCTGCAAACGCCAACATGGGGTCTCTGTGATGGAGACCTAATGAGCCACTTGTGCTGCTGGGATCCAAGCTGGGAACGGGGCGGATGCTGTTAATAGCATGGGTAATTAATCGTCACCAGTCATCTAGCGCTAGAGATGGGGTCTCCATCACTTGGACTGGGCCAAGTCACCACGGGGCACCTTCCTGCTGAGTGTGCCCTGGCTCGGACAGAAATGATGGCTCGAGAGAGAGGTGGACATGCAGCGGTCCCTTGTGATGGTCCTCGTGGCCTTCCCACCCCTGAGCCTGGGAAATCTCCCCTTGGCTTCGCCAGATGATGGGGCAAACCACACGTGAGTAACCGAAGACATCTGCTGCCTTAGTGAAACACGTAAAAGGTGTCCGTTAGACGTGGAGGAGGGTGGCAGAGTCCTGCTCCTGGTCCAGGACTATCAGGACCAAAAACCCAACGAGTTGAGCCCTTGGGGGGCACTTGTCCCCCATGGGAGCAGTGGCGGAGGGGACCTCCACTAGGTCAGGTCAGCGGCGGCTTTCCTTAGCCGAGTCTCGGGCTTTGGCTGCCCAAAACTAAGGTGTTAAATCCAGACTGGTCACCCACGTCACACCGGTGGCCGGCAGAGAAGGATTGCCGCCTCCAAAGAGCCATTTGTCCCTTCTGACGGCCGGTGTCTGATGGCCAGGATGAATTGTCCTCTCGAGGAGGCCGCGTCTCCCCATCCAGCCGCCCCGGCCACCTCGCTCTCAACCCACTCAGGTGATGGGAGATGGATCCTGCCACCGTTGATCACGGGCTCAATCTCAGAAGCAGGTTTTATCGGCAGAGAAAACAGAGAGGAGAGCAGGAGGTTCAAGTCGGGGAAGCAAAACCATCCCAGCCCAGGAGGTCCATCGGGGCACGGCAAGACCAGCTCCGGTGCGATGGTGCTGCTTATCTGAGCGAGCAGGTAAGCGGCGTCACCAGAAGCTGTTATTTCTGTTACAGGAGCATCCCGAGAGCGGGTTGTACCCACGGAGAGTCAGTACTTGCTCCGAGGAGCTCAGCAGCACGGACAGACGGCCGCCGCCGGCAAGCTGCGGAGCCGGTGGCCAGTTAGTGACTCTGTGGCAGAGCTGACGCCTGACTCCAAATCTCAGCAGTGTCCGACCTGCATCAAAATCGTGTAATCCTGCCTTTTTATCTACTTTTCTTAAAATAAAAAAGCAACACCTTGTACCTGTCCTGCAAGGGAAAGGCAACTTCTCCAGGAGACGTGCCTCCCTTTCCGACTGGCTTCAGGAACCCCTCCTGAAAAATCAAACTTCCAGGTGTCCTGGCTTCCCCAGGGAGGGAGTTTAAGGGTGATTAAAGGGGTTGTGGAGAGAAGGCGGCACCCTGAAGCTGTGTCCCACAGCAGCACGCGTGCCGGACGCACGTCCCTGGCAGCAGGATGGGATAGAAATCGCTGCCCCAGGCTGGGGCGGGCAGAAGGATGCTCGTGCATCCATGTCGCCCAGCTCGGTACCCAATTCCTGGTGGCACTGGGTAGGTCACAGCACCCCAGCGGGCTCAACGCCCCCATAAGACACTGACCCACACCCCGCACCACCTCCGGTGTTCCAAGGAGCGAAGATTCGCTCCCGGCTTGCGCCGCGCAGGCTGGTGCGAGTGCGGTGACCCTGCCGCCGCCTGCCAGGCAGGCAGGGGGATGAAGGAGGGGGATTATTCACTACTCAGCTCCAAACACCGAAGCCAGCACTTTAGAGTGCTTTCATCCCTGAAAGCTTCGGCGGGGAAGAAAGGCGAATGGACTGATCCCCCAACAGCACCGTAAGTGCTTTCTTTTTTTAACAAAGCATCAGCGAGGCGGGAGGAGGACGGGAGCGCGGGCTGAAGCAGCACAATGGCCTCCGAGCAAACCCCGCGCCGGCGCAAGGCGCGACCCCTCCCGCCGTGGGTTATCGGGATTTGCCCAACCTTAAAAATAAATCTTCCCCCGTTTCCTTTTATAGGGCCTTTCAAGCTCTATCCCCCAGGTCCTCGTGGAGGGTAATGAACGCGCAACGCATGGCTTAGGGCTGCTTGAATTATTCATCGAGAATAATATTTGTTGCCCTTTTCTTCTCTTGGCGAATCAATGGCGATTTATGGTCGAGGGTCCCCGTTATTGGGGGACCGTTCGCCACACGGACGGCAGCATTTCCAAAAACCGGGGTATTCGCCACCCTCTCCCTGGGCCTCAGAGCACGGAGATCCTCACCCCAGGCACAGCCGCACGGATGTCACTCGACGTTGGCCAAAGTCAAGCCTGGCCTTGCCTGGAGGTGGCACAGAAGCAGGAGGGGAGGATGCTCCATGGGGGGAGGGACAACTTTGGGACCCCCCCAGCAACACCTGAACGGCCCGGGGGGAGCACCCATGCAGGGGGACATTTACGGACACGCGTGCTCAGAGGTCACGCGGCAGAGCCCAACGCGCTCAGAGATGTCTCCTCACATCCTCGCTGGCTCAGTTAGGAAGTTGGGGTTGCCAGCAAGTTAAGCTTAACTGTGAGAAAGCTCTTCTAGAGGAAAGCTCCATACACGGTGCAGCTACTCCGGTGCTCAGGAGTCCAAGGAAACTCCTAGGAGAAGACCTGGACCCTTTTCCCAGCTCGGTCGCCAGCTCCAAGGTCTCAGCTTGCTTTTCCTTCATCTTAGAGTGGAGCAAGGGGAAATCTCATTCCTGCCTCTGTGTGGGTATTTAAAGCTGAGTTGAGCCCTGCATCCCGTCACATCCCATCCCATCCCACTGCATCCCACTGCATCCCATCCCATCCCATCCCATCCCATTGCATCTCACCCCATCCCATCCCATCGTATCCCACCCCATCCCACTGCATCCCACCCCATCCCATCCCATCGTATCCCACCCCATCCCACTGCATCCCACNTCCCATTCCCATCATCCCCATCCCTGGTCCACCCCCAGCTCACCGGAGGGGGAGGCGAGGACCTTCCCTTCCCAACCCAAACCAGAGCGAATGAAGCTATTTCTTTGCATGATTCCCAGGTCTCAGATCTTAATTAGAAAACGAAGCCGCGGCACAAACGCAGACGCGACCCCGGCTCGCTAAGGGGGCGGCACGGGCGAGCAGGGCGTTCCGTGTTTCCCAGCTCTGGCACCCGCTGTGTCTGATAAACCCCAACCCTGCAGCTCTCTGACCTCGCTGCTCTTGGAGGGAGTTTTTCCGAGGGGCAGGGGATGCTTTTGCCCGGCGCGGTTCACGTCGCGCGGGTCCACGCCTCCCCTTGGCCTGCGTAAGCACGGAGGCCAAATCCTGACTGCAGCCGGCAGCTCTCCATTGGCTCCCAGGCCCAGTTTACACCAGCTGACGAGCTGGAGACGCATTTCTGAGAGCTTCTTTTGGGGGAATTGCAGTTTTAACCCTGGGCTGAGCAGTTTTGAAGGGGTTCACCCTTTCTGTTTGTCCCCCCACCGAGGATTAGGCCCCGCCAGCAGCTTTCTGGGCTAACACTGTGAAAGCTTCATGGCCACGTCTCCGTGGAGAGCCACCAAGCTCTGGGAAAAGGCCCTTTCTCAGCCCAGAATGGGATGGGAAGAGCCTTGCTGGGAGCAGAGGAACCTTTAAATTTCCAGAAAAGATCCGAAAGTGGGCTCAGCCGCCTGCGAACTGCACCGGAGATGGGGGATGTCAGAGCAGCGTTTCCTTCAGCAACGTTTCCTGAGACGTAAGACTTGGCTTTCGGATCTGAGATTTGGACCTGCGTCCCCTCCACCCCAAAAAATCCAGGAGGGCTTCACAGACCTCCATACCCCAAGCCCCCGCGCAGCCCCTCCGGCTCCCGACACCCAGCAGCGGTGGGGCCGAATCCGGGGTCTCATCCTCCATCATCCACCACCTCAAAGCGACGGCGAGGAGGCGGCTCTCGCTTGTCAAGGCGGCGCGGCGTCACGCAAGCGATGGCCCGCGGGAAGGCGAAGAGCCCTAATGCAGTTTTGACAGCGAGGCTGTCGGTTAAGTGCTCGGTGTGGATATTCCCCCCGACTCTGTTGTTTATTATTGGAAGTTACCAGTAGCGAAAGACCTCCCCAATTATCTGGGAGCCGCTTAAGAGCAATCGAGCACCTGTCACCCACCGAACCGGCCGCATCGCCCTAACGACAGGAGCAGAGAAAAGACGCAGGGCAGCAGCGATGGGGACGCTGGCGATTTACAGCTTTGTAGGGCCAGCTCCCAGCTCTGAGCGGGGCGGCAAAAACCCACCCCAAGAGGCAGAAGGAGGGCAGGAGCCATGAGAAGCTTCCCCAGAGGTCCCTGGTGGGATGGGTGGGAGACTCGATGATCGCAGCTTGAGGGTCGCCCCTTGGTCCGTGGAGCTCGGCAGCTCCCGGCATCCCGGGGGAGGTGAAGCAGGTCACGCCGTGAGCGGCTCGGTCCTGTAAATAGGAAAGAAAAAAATCCGAGGAATCATTCACTGATCATCAACCAGCATTAAAAAAATATCTATTTACCTTTTTTTTTCCCTGCTCTCGATGAGCGGCCGCCCGTGGAGGTTTACATCCCACGCGGCGGGGGGGTTCTTAGGCTGCTGGAAGGGCTGGGGGTGCTGCAAACCCCCAGACCCTGCAGGATGAGCTGCAGCCTCCGGGCAGCAGGACCGTGGCCGTGGTTCCAGTACGAGGCCGTTTGAGACAGCTTTGGATGTGGGATGAGGAAAATGATTGCTTTTGAGGCATCACTTTGATCAGATTCATTATCATTTCTATGCGATATAAAGATACTAAGTGGGTCAGTTGTACGGAACAGCGTCAAAAATAAACACAACCCACTCCCAGCAAAACCTGCCGCGGTGCAGCCCCGTCGGAAACGAGAAGATACGCGTGTAAAATATCACAACAATCGCATCGTATCGCACTCAGCGCTGCCAAACACAGCCTGGCTCCCCAGCAAACCGAGCCTGGAACCAGCCTCGTCCCTCCGGCCGCGCCTGCTGAGCAACTCTGACCGGGAATCGCCTCCTCGGGAAGAGCAGAGGTTTTCCTCCCGAGCGGAGGAACCTGCCCACGCACAAACACCCTCTCCCGCAGGCAGCTCTGCCTTCGGATCCGGCTTTTTGCAGCGAGGATGTGAGAAGAGGCTGGGGGAGCCCCACCTCGTCCCCCAGCAGCCGTCGCCCCAGCCGGGGCGCAGGCGGAGGGGTGTCCCCGGGGAGCGGCGAGCCGGGAGGCAGGGGAATGGGGGAGAAGGTGCCAACCTGGAAAAGTTCATCGATAGAAACATAAAATTAAAATAATTTGCGTCAATTCTGCTGAGTGGCTGTTAGGCCTAATTGTTATTGACTCGTCACTGTAATTATTAAGGCTCACACAGAGCTGGGTTGGCAAAGGAGGTGGGTTTGGGACCCCCCCCCGATGTGTCCCCCCATGCCGGGCAGGGCTGGGAAGGGGACGGCAGCGACACCTGTCCCCCTGATGCGCAGGGACACGTTACCTCCTTGGTTCTTGGAAATAGCCCCCAAAAAGTCGCAATCGGAGCGAAAGGGGGGGAAATTTTGGCCATTTTCAGTGGGCAGGAGCAAGAGAGGGATGGCAGAAGGGAAGATGGAGGAGGGACGAATGAGGGGAAAACCAAGGGCAGATGGCAGGGATGGGAAGGGATGAGGAGGCGGCTCCGCAGAGACCCCGTAGACGCTGCCAATGCTATTTGCTCGGTGCGGTGCCGGGTAATTTTCTCCCCTCCTTCCTCCGGCCTTTGTTTCTGCTGCCAGAGCGGACCCCAAGCAGCAAAGGAGCCTGATCAATAGGAACACGGTGTTTGCATGGATCATACATGCGAAGAGCACGTTCCCGGATCAATGTGGAGGTCTCGCAGAAGGAGAGGAAGGGAGGGGGAAAAAAAAAACAACTAAAAAAAAAAAAAACCCTGCCAGGATGCGCATTGCCACAGGATGTACCGTTTCCATGGCGATGGGCTGCTCTCCCACCACCCCGTCCTCTGCAGTGATGCTGGGGACCCCGCTCAGCACCCCAAGGCAAGGCAGCCGTCCCGCCAGGCTCTCCACCGAGGGGTGATGGGGGTCCAGCCGCCCTCACGGCCACGGCGATGGGGGTCAACCCCCCCTGGTCGGCTCTGCCCGCAGGCTGGATGACCCCCCTGACGTGACGTGGGGTGTCACCACGGTATGGCCAGCAGCAGAGAAAATCCTCGTCCTGTTTCTCCTCCTTCCGACAGGCTACAGCTGAAACCACAGCTCCCAACCGCCCGTGCGCCCGCGCGGGATCCCCGGCTCCACCTCCCTACCTGCCGGGTAAGGAGGGTAACCCCCCCGGGGGCTCGGAGGAGATAATTAGATCACGTCTTTAAAGTGCTCTGGAAATGAAAAAGGACTTGAAAAAAACGGTCAGAAACCTTAACGGAGCCAAGGGTTGCCCAGCCAAGGGTGGACATCCCCTGCTTTGTCTCCACGCAAGCAAAGACACCCGGGGGCCACGTATCCTACCAAACCCCCCCCCAAAACCACCCCTTTGGGGCTTGCCCGGGCCACGGGCTCCTGGGGTTTTGTCGCCCACCGTTCGCACCGGGCTTCACCTGCGGCTGGCCGTGCGGGAGGCTGCCTTTGCAGCAAAGCCGGCCGATACTTCTCAGCCAATAAAGTTATCTAAGGGTAATCATTAAGCCCTTACGAGCGGCGCAGCTTGTGCGGAGCTGGGGGAGGCAGCGAGTGAGATGCTGCTGCACGTGTCCTTGCAGAAAGCGGCTGACCTTGGCGAGGCAGAGCTGCGCAGCTCCCGGCCTCCTCCGAATTTGGGGATGAGCAGTCACTGCCAGGCAGGTTTCCTTGCGAGGAGGTGACGGCAACCGCGGCCAAGCTGTGCTTGAAGCGGTTGTGTCCCTCCTGCCGCGAGGAACGGGCACGAGGAGGAGGGCAGGGAGGAGCTGGTCTGAAGCGGGGCGGGCTGGAAGCCCACGGGATCACAACTGGATGAGAGCAGCTCCTAAGCATCACCAGCCCATCCCTGCAGTCGACCAGATGCCCTCCATGAGGGTAAATCCCACCCTTGAAGCCACCAAAGCCGCCACCCAAAGCGGCTGCCCCGGGTGCTGGCAGCTTGCAGGCAGAGCTGGCTTCGAAGCGTCTCTGGCAGGGTTTGCCTTAGCACCGGCTTAGCCCATGCTATTGCTTAAAACATTTTTTCTTTTAATCAGCCGGGAAGTAAATTAAAAAAGTTGGCTGTGCAGGAATTAGGCCTTTTGGCTGATAGTTTGGGAAGCATCTGTCTCCATCGTCTGCAAATTAGTCTTCCACAGGAGAGTAATCAGATGGTTAATGCAGCCGCAAATGAAATCGCCCAGCATTAACTATTCAAACCAAGAGGTCTGTAAGGATCGGCCCAATAAATCCCCCCGGAGTGAGGGCAGGGGGAGCTGGAGAGGGGCTGGAGGTGCCTCTTTAGGGCCACGTGTTGGTGATGGGGACGGGGGGACCGGGGCCACCCGGGAGCACCAAGAGCCATGCTCTGAGCGGGAGGTTTTCACCAGCCTGAAAAGCACATGGAGGGGGGTAGATTTGAGGAACCAAAGCCCGGTTGGAGTATTTGGAGCAAAACCAGAGATACCGGTCAAAAAAATAGTGATTTGGGAAGGATGAGGGGTCAGCGAGGCCGGGTCCCAGGCCCCACAACAGGCGCCTGGCCCTGCTGCATCCCTGGCAGCATCTCCCCAGCCCTGCAAACGCTGCCGATCCCTCGCCCCGGGGCCGGCCACAAGCACGGCGCGAGGCAGCGTCACCTCCTCCTCATTACGGCCCCCTGCCCACCCCTCACCCAGCCCGGAGCTGCAGGGCGCAGGGGGAGGCAGGGACACGGGGAGCTGGGGACGCGCTGGGGACGTCCCGGGCGAAGCAGAGCCCGTAGTGACGTCCCAGCTGGTGCGGCAGAAGAATCGCTCGACTCAAAGCCGGGGTGGCAGGCTGGCCTTTTGGAGCTGGGAAAAGCAAACGCAGAGGGCAAAAGGGCCTTTTCTCCCGGTTTTGGTCTCTCCAAACTCCTGGCCAGCGAGCGGCTGGGAAAGAGGGGGTGAAGAAACCCCCCCCCGCAGTCACGGCAAAGGGGAAGATGCAGATGTTGCCAGCTGTGCCCTGCCTCGCTGGTGGACACCTCGTGGGTGCCTCTGGTCCCTGGCGCCTGTTCGGGCTGGAAGCTCATCATCTCGATATAGAAAAAAAAAATTTTGCTCTCGTGTTGACACTGCCACATGCACGCAACAAACACGGAGACCAAGGGAGACATTTACCCCTTTGAAAGAGGTCAGCGCAGAGGTTACGCAGCATCCGAGCCCTGGGGACGCCGCGGGCTGCCTCTATCCACAGGGCTGCGTTTTGCCCTTAAAGAGTAATCCCTTAAAGATGACTTTACCGCCGGAGAAGGGGAGGAGATGGAGGGAGTGTGAGAGCCTGCATGCTGGAGGAGTAAGTTCTTTGTTGCCTAGAGCTTGTTAAATCCATACATTGAAGAGAAGAATAAATAAAAAATCAAATCTCTACTTCTGAAAAGCATTTCTGTGGGGAGCTGCTTCCCTGAATCTTCCAGACCCGGCCTCTGTCAATAAATCAATAGCTGATGCAGGTTGGCTGCAATCGGCTGCAGGAGAGCAAGCGTGTGATGGATGGACAGGAGAGAGGTGAATCTAAGAGATAGGGCAGAGGTGATGCTCACCTTGAGCTTTATCGTTTGCCACTGAAAGACAAGGTAGCGTGGAAGCATTAACCGAAGTGCTAACAGCAGGAGCAGGAGCGCAAACACCCCCCTCCCCAAAGCCCACTTCTCCTGAAGAGCCTGCTGTGGCTCCTACCCTGCCTTCTGTGGTCTTCCTCGCCACGCACGTGGGTGAACCAAGGTGAGGAGAGAAGCTACGTGATGCTCCAAATGGCTGGGAGAGGAGGGATGCCCCTCGGGCCCCCGCTCAGATGTTCCTCGTGCATTACAGCTTTCCAGTTTGGGCTGCAAGAGGGACCTCGTTGCTCCTGCGGGAGGGAGGCGTAGGAGAGAAATGTGGGATTTTCACAGCCTGTTTCCTAGTTTTCAAGCCCAGTGGCTGCTCGGCGTCGGGAAGGGGGCAGCTATATTGGGGAACGGAGGACTAGATCTCCTGGGTTCGGAGTTCACTTAGGGCAGCACAGACCAAACCCAGCCCTTGCTCCCAGCCCAGCACTGAGATCAGCAATGGGCTTCCACGAGCCTGTCTCTTGGGAGAGGTTTTTCCTTCTGCCGCCCTCCTCCTGCCCCACAGATTCACTTTTCCATCCCCTGAAATCCAGGAGACCTTTGGGACCCTCGGCACATCCCTATCCCCGGGGCCAGATGCTAGGGGAAAGCTGGTAAGAAATAAGGTGAACCTTATATCATGCTGAACCACTTCTTATCTTCAGCTTAACGACTTATTTAGCTGAGGCCGCACTGGCCACCCCATGTAACTGCCCTCCAGGGTTATTCCAGCCCCTGCAAACATATTTACGCCTTGGGTCTTGGCAGCGCGGAGACGAGGAGTCCCTAAACACAAGGGAACGCAGGGGGAAGAGGATTCCCTTTGGTTTGCTCTGAGCCTGCTTATCAGATTTGAGTGTTGGCCTCATCATTCTGTTAGGAAAACAAGAAAATAACCATTTCCCTTCTTCTCCAGGCTGCTCACCATCTTTAGGGCTCCTCACATGCCCCTTAATGTCCCCGCACGCAGGTACCAGCCCATCCCAGCCCGTACCAGCTCTGGCCTCAGCTCCCCGAGCAGGAGGGGACGGGAGTATCGAGTATGGATCGACACAGGGTTATAATGACGCGTTCTGATTTCTCCTCTGTTCCTCTCTTAATCATTGCTAACATCCGATTTGCCTTTTTGACTGCAGCCGAACATTGAGCTGACATTTCCAGACAACTCCCCGCATTAACTCCAAGAGCCCTTCCCTGAGCAGCAAGAGCTAATTTGGAGCCCATCGTGGTATGTAGGTAGTTAGGGATGTTTTCCTCATGTGCATGACTTTGCATTTATCAACATTATATTTTATCCACCCTTTTATTGCCCAGCCTCCCCGTGTCCTTAGATCCTTCTGCAAACTTTCCCCGTCGGTCCTTGTGTCGACCACCCTGAAAATTTCCACCTCCCCACCAAGCCTTGTCGCTTTATTTTCTGCTTTTTCCCAGATTCTTTAAGAGCGTGTGGACCAGGGTGGGTCCCAGCACTGATGCCTGTGGACCCTACATGGAAGTCCTCCACGGGGGTCACTCTCAGGCTGATGAAATGATATCCAGGCTCTGCCTGGCCACGTTTCTGGTCCCAGGTTCTCCAGGAGGAGCAAATCTATTTCAGGCCCAGGACACTGCATGGGAAGGCAGCTAATTTTGGAGAACATGGAAGAGAGCACAAAGAGATCCCCTAAGATAATCAGGAACGTTGGGGAAGGTCCATCACCCAGGCACAAGGCTCCTGCCCATGTAGATGTTGTCTTCAAGCCCTTGTTGCTGTCCTGCATGGGCATGTCTGTCCTGAGGTCTGTCTATCCAGTTCGTCCGTCCCCTGGGCTAGGATCCCACGTGAGCAATTCTGGCCTGGGAACCTGCAAGCAGCGTTTTTTCCTGGGATGTCTGCAGGGCCCTTGACCCTGGTGATCTCCAGGAGTAGGTGGAGGCAAAGAATCCCAGATCCTAGGGATTGGGTCAGCCGGGGAACAGCGTAGGGCACCGACCACCCCAGCAAAGGTGCTCAGAGACAGGTTCTCCTTGGGCAGCGGATTCAGAGCTGCCCTTTCACCCGTGACCCACCCCATCTTCCCTGGCACAAGTCTTCATCCTCTCCTTGCTGCTCGGAGGTTTGTAAGAGCAGGATGGAGCAGCCAGGCTGACGGTCAGCCTGTGCCTTGAGGGCAAAAGCAAATAGCTTCCTAATCCAGGCGTCTTTTCCCCAAAGAGGGATCCGATTGCTCTCACAGGGTCTATACAAAGAGGAGAGGACCGGGATTTGTAGCCCTACTCCTCCCATGAATGAAGGCGTCCCATTTAGTCTCCACTCCTGACCAAGTCGTGGAGATGCCGCATCACCTCCCCTTGGCTTTCACCCACGCCGTGTCCTGAAGGACGCAGCAGCCCCCACACCCGCGCCGATCTGCCCAGTAACCTTTGCCGTACGCCTCCCCGTGAGCTCCTTGGCATGGGGAGAAGCGGGGGAATCCAGCTCGGAGCACTTTGCTTTGTTTCTCCCTTGAACTCGTTCTTGGTTTCTTTCAAAACAGCTTGGAATATAATAGCCCAAAATAAACCAGGCTGCCAGGGAAGGCTGGAGGGAGAGGACTGTGCCCACTGCTATGGCAACTGCAATCACTCCCTGCCCTGCTGCAGGAGGCAGAGCTGCTGATTTGTCTTTATTTCCGAGAAGATCGGCTCAGCCCCAGCCCAAGGAATGCACCCAGGCAGTCGCTCCTTCGGTGGGCAAACTGGCATCTCGCCCGCCGGCGGCACAGCGAGCCCCGGGCACCGCCGGCAGGGCAAGGGGCAACCAGGAGCAAGTCAAAGGTAGCGGTGACAAGCTTTTGGAGCCGGGTGGAAAGGAGCAGAGTCGTGGTTTCGGTGCTGGTCTCCCCCTCCATCCCTGCAAAGGCCTCATGTGCGCGGTCACAGCAAGGCAGAGATCCTGGCGTGCCTAAAAATAAACGAAAAGCAGACCAAGAGCGCTCTTACGGCCACGGCATGGGCAGGATGGAAGGAGATGAGATGTTTAAAAGGTTTGAAAGCAAACCTAAAACCAGATCAAAAAGACAGCCACCGCGTGGCGTAAAAACACCCCGGGCTTCTCCAGATCGCTTCAGCCTCCTGGAGGAGATGGTTGGTTGAGACTAAAGTGAGGTGGGTGAGATTCGGTCTGCCCAGCCACCCTGCCTCACGTCCCGGCAGCCATCAGCCACCACCCCCGTGGGTCCTTGGCCAACCCAACCTCCTGGAGACCCTGGGGGAGCCCAGACCTCACTCCCAGGACTGGATAAGGAGATTTTTTTGTTTTGGTGCTCTTTGTGGGTTTCATGATGTGTGTCTTGCTAGGACCATCCTGGACTTTTACCCAAACTCCTTCCTTTTGAGGTCATCTGAAATACCCCAGCAAAGCAGCACCGGCACTTGAGGACTTGGTTGGCTTTTTCCAACCTGTCATTTATTGCCGAAGATGGAATTTCAGTAGGTTTTAAGGTCTGTCCCAAGGTACGCAGAGAGGCCACGTTTTTGGGTCACGCTTGGGCTTCCGCTGGGATCCTTTGAAGCAGACAAGCCAGGTTCAACCCTTCTGCTGAGGGGAGCAGGGCTGAGCGGGAGCGGCGAACCTCTGCAGGTCTGGCCCAGAGTAATGAGAAATATAAACCTTTTTTTTTTCTAAACTAGAACGTTTTAACATCTCCTATGAAATGAAACCGGGGAAGCTACAATTAGACTAAAACCTAGTCGCTTCTTCACTTACTCAGAAACATTATAGGCATCTTAAACATGGAAATTAAATATCATTTGAAACATCCTGCGTCAGCAGGTCAAAGTATTTAATTTCAGCTTTTAAACGGCATTCCCTTCCAGAGCTTTCCCCGGTACACTTCACGCAGCTGAAGTCAACACCGTTCCTTGTATTTATTTGATGGAGGAATCGCCGCTGCATGGGTTCCCGAGCCGTTTCTGCTCATCTTTTCTTTGATTTTCACATCAGCTTTCCTCAAAGGGAGCAGCCGGGCTCCTGCCTCACTGGGTATTTAAAGCATGAGGTCCTGAGTGCCTGGCACAGCTCCCCGGCTGGATTTCTCCGCGGATGGATTTCTCCCCGGCTGGATTTCTCCCTACCCCTTCACCCTGGGCCCTGATATTGCTTAAGCACCGAGGCTCTAATTAAGAGCCAAGCAGAACACCGCATGCTCCCAATCTGAGGACCGGAGACTAATTTAGAGGCAACAACCTAATTCAGAGGCAACAGACTAATTCACCCCAAACTCGGCAGCCCGAGGAAGGGAGCGGGGCTGTATTGCAGAGCCAGGGCTCAAATCTCCTTGATGCCCCGAATTTGCCCAGTGCAGCCCCAATATTTGGGCTGGTAGCGGCTCCGGGAGCCTTTGCTCTTAGGGGAGGGGGATTTTGAGGGCTCTGCACTGCACTGGGTTTCACCGGTGCCCCGTAGCCCTGCCAGCTCCCGACCCCCTGGGCTGGCTATGGGAGTTTCAAAAAGAAGGAGAAGCCCTAGAAACAGAATTCATCTTTTTCACAGCCCTAAAGAGACGTTGGTGCCTCACGGCTCCTGGGGAAGAATTGGTTTTTACATGTCCCAAAATAGGCTGAGCAGAGCCCTGGAAATGGGAGGCTGACCCGGGACTGGGCGTTGTGTCCTCGTGTCCCTCCATGGCCTTGTCTGGTCTCCTTAGCCATGCTGAGGCTCCTCAGGGCCTCCAGCCATCTCCCCAGGGCTCAGCCACGCATCCTGGCTGTCCTCCTCTGCACGGGGCTGTAGCCCTTCCCTGGAGTCCCTTACGCTGACCTCAGGTGAACTGCGCCCTTGTGTCTTGGAGCAGGATGCGGCTCGTGGGGCCTGGAGACCCAATGGTGCCTGGAGGAGACCCAATGGTGCCTGGAGACCCAATGGTGCCTGGAGACCCAATGGTGCCTGAGAACTCATCTGTAGCTGGTTTGACCAGAGGAAAGAGATATTTTAAAGACAGTGCAACTCAGCCAGCCCACACAGTCAGAGACAGGAAGATGTTTCTAGCTGTGGTAAACTTGGAGCTGCGACATAGAATCACAGAATCGTGGAACCATTTGGTTGGAAAAGCCCTTTAAGATCATCCAGTCCAA
>VYZW01017807.1:0-29070 GCA_013401315.1 Balaeniceps rex
GCCCGGCGCCGCGGCTCTCCTCCGCGGTGACCCTGCCCGGTTCGTCCTGCCGCGTTCAGGCGGCCTCGGGCGAGCAGCCCACCGCCCCGGCGTACCGCCCGTTCACCGTCCGGCCCGCCCTCCGCCGGGGGCGGCTCTGGGGGAGCTCGGGCTGCCGGGTCAGCCCTGCCGCGCCGAACCGCCCCACCTTGCCGGCAGGCAGCTGGGCCCGGCGGGGAGAGCTCTACGAGCCGGGCCTCGGGACAGCCCCCTCAGGGCCCCCTTCCCGCTCCTTGCGCTGCCTCAGTGGGCGCAGGACGGCTCCAGGCCCAGGGGCAAGCACCTTTGCCTCGGGGCTGCACCCATCTCAGCAGGACAGTGATTAACATGATTAACACCACCCATAAACTGGGTCCTCGAGGGGTCCCTGCTTCGGCATCGGGGCTTGGCCCCACTCACTCCAGAGCCACTGCAGGCTCTCTGGGGAGGTGGTTCACCTTCCCGCAGCCTGTCCCAGCTCCCCCAGAACTGCTCTTTCCACACTCAAACAACTTCTGTTGACTTTCATGGGAGCCAGACCGCATCCCGGTGGAGAAACTGTTTCCTGAAGTGCGCAAGCCCCCTTGCTGCACTATGCTCCAGGAGATGTGCCTGGCGTGTACGCACAGCACCTCGTGCCTTCCTCTGCTAAAGCTGGGTTGGGCAAGGGGCTGCTTGCAGCACAGAAAGTGTGTATCCGCACCCCGCGCTGGCCCCGGTGTGCGGGCTCCACGGGCAGCAAGGTGGGCATGTGCTGGACACAAAGCTCACAGTAGATGTAACACCATTTCCTGAACATGGGAAGAGGAGGACGCTTTCATCGAGGAGGCTCGTCTATTAGTATTAGCGTGGAGTGATTTCTCTGTCACCTAATGGAATTTTTTGAAGTTTGTGCCCATAGGAGTGGCATTAACATGCTTTGGCTTTTGCTCCCAAGGACACGTTTTAAAAACAGTAAGAGCAGCAGGTCTGCTGAGTGCTGGGCCGTGGCTGCCAAGGGCAAGCCTGCAGGGGCATGAAGGTACTGCATGGAGAGGTGGTACCCCAGCTCGTCCTGTGTGCAGGTGTGGCATGCACTCCACTCTTCACTTTAACTTGTTATTGCCTTGAAATGGTAATGATGCATTGTGTAAACTAGCATTCGCTTATTACCCAGTATTTTTCTGGCCAAGATAGCATCCAATTTAAAAACTGGATTATTTAAAAAAAAAAAAAAGGAAAAAAGCTGGATTAATTTTAATAGTGCCAATCAAAACAGTAAGCGCAACAGAACAAGTAAGAGCACTGTAAACCAAAACAATATTGGCATTTTAATGCCAGTCCTGCCAGTACAGAATCGCACAATAGGGCTGAGGCTCTCTGGCTGGTAACTGTTTAATGTGGGCAAGGAACGCGATCAGCCTCACTGGGACAGATTGGAGAGTGAAGCATCTGCCTTGGAGAAGTAACAACGCTTTCATCTCAGCTAGAATCCATTTTCTGTTGGTGCGTCCACTCTAGGGTGGTATAAAAAGATACTTTCCATGTAAGATACCACATGCCAGTTGGACAATATATCTGTCAGGACTATGATTGGAGATAATTACTGTTGTAATCATGGTGGGTTTCATTTGTAGTTGACCCTTTTTATCACGGCTTTATTGTTGTTTATATACACAACCTCTCTGGTGTACCTCTCTGGGAAAATGGTCTGTTCCCTCTACACCACAGATACGATGAAAGTTGTATCAAACGTGGCATGGAAGAAAGTTACTTGCTCCTGTAAGGCGGCTGGATTTCCGCTGTGAAGAATTACTTTTGCTGTTGTGAAAGGACCTCAGGCTTCTCTGAAATTGCAGCTCTTTTCTAAAGCAGGGAGTCGTGCCTTTCACAGATACCTCCTGTAACGCTGGCTTCCACAGAAGAGACCAAATGCTTCAGAAAAGACAGATTTTTACTGACGTAGAAGATTCACCTTGCATTTCCTGGAAGATTCAGAATCCACTTGTTCCTCAAGCGGAGCAAGCACTGTCTCTCTGGAAGAGAGTGATGCTGTGATGAGGGAGAATACAAGTAGAGGAATGGAGACTTCCTTGGTCCGTGGGCTGACCATCTCAAATGCTTCTGGGCAAGTGTTAATTCTCCTCTCTCCTCCCTTCTGGTCTGTGCCCACCAGCAGGAGCTGCAGGTGTCCCTGCAAGGGCCAGTGGTGAGGCTTGCTGCTGTATTCTGCAAGCAGTGGCTAACTGCTCGCTCCTTCCCCGGACTGCTTCACCAGAAGGCTTTTCTGCTCCTCCACCGCTGGCCTAGGCATCGCTATCTTCCAGGGGCAAATTTTAAGACTGAAAGTTTCAGCACGGTAACTCGCCAGCAGCGCTGCATGGATCCAGCTGCGGCTCGGGAGTAGTATATAACTGGCCGATGGCAAATATGGAAATAATATCAGCCTAAATATTTTGACAGTAAAAACAGTGAGTTGATTGAAATGGTGAGGTCCTATAGTCGCTGCAGTGTTCTACAGGCTCGCGGTGCAAACATTCAGTATTTGTTAAACATTGAAAGGCAGCGCAACCTTGTTTCTAACTTGGAATGTGTTCTGGGCTAAACACGCACAGGGGCTGCCAACCTGCCGTGCACCTCCCGGCTTTCCGGTGCGGTGCTGGGGTGCGCTAGCCGGAGGGTGCCGCTGGACTGTGACCAGCACAGTCAGGAGCACCTTGGTCGCAAAGGGTCCCAGTCGCCCTGCCAAGTAGAAGGAAGCCTCTCTCAAATTGTACCGAGTCGTGAAAAGTATATTTTACAAAACATATTTTTACTTTCAGTCTTTGGGTTTTGGTCATCTTGGGGGAAGCAGGGAAAGGCATTATTTAAATAGTTGTAGCTGCAGGGGATTATTTCCTAAATTAACAATAGTAATTGCTCCTGCCAAATCTAAAGTCGAGGGGATTCATTTATTTCGACTCTCAAGACAATAGCACAATTTTGGGTTTCATATTGCAAGCTCTGAAAACCAAATGGTGGGGCTGATATTTAAAAAAAAAAAAAATTCAAACAACATCAATTCATCAGACTTTAATTCAGCTCTTTCCACTGTGCCAGTTTAACTTGCACTGAGAAAAGTTGCTGCTCAGCAAAAAAAAAAAAATTCCTTTTTAACAAAATGAATGCATCATACATAAAACATCACGAACCATACAATTAGTAAGCAAATGTAAGAGTTCAGCTCAGTTCATAATTATTCAGCAAACCTATTCAAGAATGATTTTTTTCTCCCTGCAGCAATCAACTGTGCGGGCTCATTACCACTGAGAATCTAATGAAGAAACCACCACATAAACTGCACAAAACAAGCCCATATGCTAGAAAAACTTTAGCCCAGCTAGCCATTAGCAAGAAGCCTTTTAAACCCTTCCATTGAGCAAAACCACATCTTACTTTTCTCTGGTGTTTATACCCCCAGCTCTATAAAGATGCCATTTCATTAATACGTCAGGCTTCAGGTATATAAATTTTAGCTACTAAATAACCTCTACAGTGTTTGGTAGTGCAGCCATCTGGAACAATACAAAAAAGCGTTTGGTTGCCACTACACGTCACGTACCAGCCAAAGTGATGAGTCCTGTCTTTAGAGCACGGGCTCCCGACAGTTACTTTGCAGAAAAGCTGATAGTTTTTTCTTGGCAGTGATTTCTGCTCCTAGCAGGGATATTCAATGAAAGGAATTTGAATATTTTGAAGGACAGGTCTCTAAGTCTGGTGGCTGACGTTATCGGGAAGGTTTTCACCATTTCTGCTGGGAACAGTTAGGGAAACTATTGCATCTCCTCCCTCTCAAAATTATAGCGAACATGGCAACTGGACCGACTCAGAAGGCAAATATGTAAAATCATTAGATGAGCTTGACAGTGCAGCGAATGCGGAGCAGGATCACGAGGGAAGGCATTCCTCCAGAGGAGACGATGTTCATTTGTGTGCACCTGCTTTAGTTCCCGAGAACGGTGAGGCATTTTGGGTACGGAAGTGCTCTTTTCTGGCAAGGGTGCAGTTCCCTGGGCCCCAGGTGGCATGGGCTGTGCCCACCGCGGCCCGACCAGCTGCGGGTGGAGGGCTGTGTCACACGGGGGTCTAGCGGGCTCCTGGGGGGTTTGCTCCAGGGACGATCACACCGCTGGCCTCCCGAGCCAGGCGGCACTGGGGATTGCGCTGAAAAAAGGCATGTAAAGATGTCCAGGGATCCGCCTCCTTTGTCACTTCTTGTCCTTCCCTACTTGAATGTCTGGAGGTGACTATTTTGTAATTGAGATTAAAGACAATTTCATCTGTAAAACCTGATTTGCATTCAGCATCCGAAAAGTTCGCCTTACCAATGTAAATATTTCGTGCTTAGTTTTGCCAACAATGTTGTTTTCTGGAAAGTTTGAACCAAATTCCTTCAGACACTTGACTGCTTCCCATTTTAAAAACATGCATAACTGAATAATTAGAGTTAAGGGACTAAAACTGTTCCAGTCGTTTCCCGCAGAGATCGGCAGTGATTTCAGAACTCAGCCCTTCACAAGGATTTTCCTGTTTGTTTCTTCCACAGGGTTGGTTGGCTGGTTTAGTTTCTTTACATCTCTGCAAACTTAAGCTGTATATTTTTCCTGTTTGGATTTTCAGGTACCTCAGTATGGATCATGATATTTTCACAATATTGGTATGTTTTTCCATTGCTGCAAACAGCTTTTTTGCATCAATTAAGTGTATCGGGTCCCACTTACGTCAGTTAGGTGAAAGCCTTTACAGCATATGAGGCACTTTGGTGTACATGTTGAACACATTTAAATTTTTCTAATTTAGATCACTAAAAAACAGGATAGTGCTAAAATAATACAACATTGAGATTGCACAGTTAGTAAAAACAGTAGGAAATGCTAAAGCAAATTTTCCCATCTGTGATAATTGTACTGCAGTACAATTGTCAAACCTCTTGGGCTTTTTTTCCCCCCTTCAAATTCACATCTCTAAAACACATACCATAGGGTTACACATTTGATTGGGGAGGGGGGAGAAAAAAGAAATTAGATCATATATACAGCACAAAAGAATTAGTTTGGCTGCAGGAACAGTAAAAGTTTTATATTTCCTAAAATAACTCAGTGAAACATACATAAAAAATAGTACCTCTCTATACGGATAATCAGTATTTAACTCTCCTCGGTATTTTATGATGGAGTTTGTATGATTGACTTTCTTCCATTGTTTTCTTAAACTTGAACCAGGTGGGTATTTATATAAGCTTGGTGGAGCAGGAACAATCTTTGAGCATCTGGAAAGTCTAGCTCACTGTGGGTGATGCCAGCAAACCACTAAAGTTAATTAATTTTTCATCATCTTATAAATTGAACTATTGTGAAAGGAGAGAATCAGAGGCTATTTTGTAAAGTCCTGATAACTTAATTTTCCCTAAGCATTAGCTTCATGAGTGTTCACCTTAGTGCTTCCTTTTTACATCCTGAAATCCCATGACGTTTTACACGCTGCGTTTGCAAGTCCTTCCCTTGTGTCACTTGCAAGATAGCATCTTTCTGCCCAGGCAGAGCCGGACTGCGCTGGGGGAGCAGCGGGGGCTGCTGGGTGCGGTTTTAGATGTCACTGTTTTGCAGGAACTCACCCAGCGTGGACCAGATTGGCCTCTCCTCGAGAACCTCCCTCGAGGCCATGCATCTGAGCATCCCCCACTTTTCACCGTCGTCCAATGCCCGCCGAACGCTGCCAGTACGTTCCCACCACCAGCCCTCGGGGTCTTTGGTAACGCTCTTGTTCCTGCTGCTCCCTGCATAAGGGTCCCAACCTCCCAGTCTCGGCTGCAGAGCAAGCTGCACATCCTGCGGGCGAGAGGAATGCTTGAGAATGTGGTGCCCAGAATTCAAAGCCACCAGCCAAATAAAGATACTCCTGTATTTATTATTTTCATGCTACTTCACAAGATTTTACAGAATGACTCACATTTCTGAGCCATTGGTGAACCTTGGCTCATAGTCCTGATTTGTCCAGTTTAAAAAAAAAGTGCCTCCGCCCACACGGACTGGTGAAGAGCCGTCCCAAAGGCAGCGAGCGCTTGGTCCGGCAGGGCTGGGAGCAGAGCAGAGGGGATCCGGTGCTGTGGGGAGGTGCCCATACACCCCCGGCCAGGGATCCCAGTTCCACCTGGGCCTTCACACGGGGCTGGATTTCATCCACTCCACATAAGGCAGTATTTGCTTTTTCGACAGGAATTACTCAGGCGCACTAACCATCGGTACACGCAGCAGCCCTGGCTACCCCTGCGCAGCGCTGGCCACCGCCGCCCCTGCAAACGCTCGCAGCAGCAAACCCCCCCGGCTCCTGGCCACGGGCACAAAGGGTTAAAAATCTCCTGCCATCCATAACCATTGCTTCTCCCAGATCACATGGCCCCTCAGCATCTCGGTACAAAAGGCCTGATTTAATCCTGGTTGCAGACGACTCACATTGTACTCGCAGACTTCTAGCGATGTCAGGCTATCGGGTTTCCAACTAATATCCAAGGCACAGCCCAAGCATAGAGCAGGAACAAAGACTTCTTTGTTACTGAAAAAAAAAAATCCCCTGAAGATATTAGCAGTGCAGTAGAGTTCAAACTGTTAAATGATTCAAATATTATTTAATGAATACATTTGAAATGAGGTCTCACAAACCAGAACACTTTTTAGATCATCATTTACAAAGAGTCCGCCTCTTCGTTTACTTCTTTATGAAGTTGTTGCTTTCAGGTTTTAATTATAGCCATTTTGCTTCCAGGCTTTTTCAGGGACTTCACTTGTTGGCGTAGCTCAGTTCTTTTTATGATACGGTTTAGCTGGTGACTACTGGATCTTTCAGAAGTCCTTATAACCATGTTCCCTTAATTTACCTTGGACTGCATTTCTGTGGCCATAAAAAACAAGGGAGACAGAGAGCCCATTGAAGAAGAAGCGACAGCATTCTAGAGGGTGCTAAAAACAAGCTTTTAAAATTAGGAAATTTGTTAAACTAGTGTATCAAGATTTTAACTGGGATTGGAGAAGCATCGCAAAGTTCAAATTCAACAAATACCTTGCATTTCTTGTTCAAGCCTTGGATATGCAATTCTAAAACAGAAAGCCATATAATTTTAGAGAGAAAAATTAAAGAAACAAGGTAGATGGGGTTCTAGAAAGAACCATGTCTCCACCCTGAGGAAATAAATTTTTAAAATTAAATTTAAGTTTACTGTGCTTATAGCAATGAGAAATCCATGCCTGGTCTGAAGCATGGAAGGCAGAGATCTGACCTAACGGGTAACACTAGTACATCTAGGACTGTGCAGGTGCATGCTGAGATTTGCATTTTGAAAAAATACAGCATATCTAGGAAAAACAGGGGGAAAGAGCAACAAAGCAGAATAAGTACAAGAACAAGTGTCAAGACAAGTAGAAGAACAAGTACCAGAAAATAAGGCATAGGGCAATAGCTAAGCTACTTGCAGATTTTGTCAGCAGAGTGCATTGCAAAGCAAAATGTAAAATACATACCCTTACGCCAGCAAATCATTCTTGTCTCTATTGCCTGGGGGGGCTGTATGCATTAAAATAGCCACTTCAGGTGCATCTCTATGGAGGAAAGGGGAAGGAACATCAGAACCGTAACCCACTATTCAGACAGAGGCAGCGTAAGTGATACAAGATCCTGCATATACTTGAACTATCGGAATTTCACTCAAGTCAAATTAAGGGTCCAGCTTGTCCTCATGTAGGCAATGCCTCAGGTGAAAGTCACTGAAAATATGCCTCCAAAAGCTGTTTTTAACATATTGTTCTTTTAAATTATTGCAAGTGCCAGATCTTTATTCTTGGTATGGTTTGCACATTGAATTCTGCCCGCAGCAGGTAACAAGGCGGAGAGGAGGCTATCAAGAGTAACAGCGGATAAAATATCCCCAGTGGCTAAATGCCCCAGTGACAGGCATGGCAATCATTGTCCTCTGGATAATCTGTGTTTCATTTCCCACTCTCCTCAGAGCTGAGACACACCCTCTTTTCCTCATGTAAAGGGACGCTTTCCTTACTTTGGCAAGTTCCTTTAAAATTGTTCATTTCCAGCCTAAGTGTGAGTATGGTTGAATCAAACCTTGCAGGGCAACACTATCGTCTTGACAATTAGTTGCTGTTGATTAAAATTCATGTTCCATATAAATTCAAGCTAGTAGAAAGTCTTTCATAAAAAGAGTTACAAAACTACGAAGAAAATGTTTTTCTGATGTCTCTATTCAGACATAATTCAATTGAGAAGACTCTATTGAATTGCATGCACTGAATAAAAAAATCACAGTTACAGCCCCAAGTTTCAGACTTTGCCATAAAACCACGGCCCTCGCTTGCCCAGCAGCACTAAGCCTGGGCTGTCTTTGCAGAAAGCCATTCATTTTCTGCGGCCACCATGTTGGTTGGGACCAAGTCCTTTGTGCAGGCTCTCAGAACAACCGTAATTTTTGAAGAATCTTAAAAAAAAAAAAAATTTCTTTGTCAGGTTAATGTAAAAATGCTGATAGCAGCCACTGAAATTTTTGCAGTGGTCAACAAAAGGGTAGCAATCACTACTACTACATTTTATCGTTGTTTATTGAAAAAAATTGTTAAAATAAAAATGTGAAAATGGAAAAAATCTTTCAAGTAATTCTAGTATAGTTCGTAAGAAAAAAGATCTATGGAAAAAATGTTATTGCTACAAAATGTGGAGCATATAGAAAATGACAGGTTTCTACATCAGAAGAAACAAAGATATGCCATAAAATTGTCTATAGCCTCTCCACAGATCATTTGATCCCAACCACCAAATCAATAGGTTCTTCCCCCCCACCCCGCCATGTGGGTCATCCATAACTAAGTGGTGCATCTTGGTAGACATCCCGGTACCTGCTGGGAGGCTGTAAAGACAGCACCAGCCTCTTCCCAGCAGTGCCGGCGGGCACAGGCTGCAGCACGGGAGATCCCAACGGGCACAAGGGCAGAGCCCTCACCAGGAAGGCTGTCAGCCAGGGGAGAGTGCCTGGCGGGGCCACGGGATCCCCGGCCTCGGGGAGACGTCCTCTGTCCATGGCGGGACACGACGCTGGACGACCTGATCCCGCTTCGAAGCTGGTCCTGCTCGAAGCAGGGCTGGACTCCTCGGCCGCCGCCTGAAACATTCAGTGTGTCCGCAAAAGCTTCATGAGCTGCCAGAATATTGGCTCCTCTTTCAACTGAGAAAATAATGACTTGGTTGAGATGGGGTTGTTTGTCTGTGTGGCCACCAGCACTTCAAAACCATCAAAACATCCAAATTTGTCCGATAGCTGTTTGCTACTGCGCAGCCGAAAATGGGATGATCCTTTATTCGCTTGACACTCCAAGCAAAGACGACCCCAGGACGTCAGGGCTGGCATAGGAATAGTGTAAAAAGGAATAGGATGGCTTGAACTTCTGCAATGCATCATCATTTGCTAAAGCTAATGTTAACTTTGGGAGACACCATTATCTACAAATTAATGGAAAGTGAAAATAAATGTCTGCTTTAGCTAATTGCCCAACACAAATACTGCATAATAGAGCGAAAGGCGCTATAGATAAGGCTTTATTTTAATTTGAAGACTGCGTAACAAACGCTCAGTTATTTTTCCTCATCTAGCAGAAGTTGCAGAATTACAGCCCATATTTCATTTTGTCAGCCCTGACTATTTGGAAATGCTGGAGTCTCTCCCCATGAGATACTTGTTCCTAAAACCTACATCTGAAAGGGTTTTTAAATGTTTTCTAGCAATTAGAAACGTATTATGTGCAGTGAGCTAGTATTTCCTGGTTACAATTTAAATGCTTTTGAGATAAGAAGATGCTCTAATTGACTGAATACTATTTATATTTCTTTCTATTGTGCTAAAAGTTTATGATGCAGTCTCAAAATTGGAACAGCCTGACTTCTGCATGCTCTGACTTCTGACACAAACACACGCAGAGAGGGAAAGTTACAACAAAAAACTAATGACAGATGCTGTATTCATAAATGTAACTTAGCTAAAAACACATGAAGGCAAGTCAGAAAAATGGCGAGTAACTTCACTGAGTGGTGAAATGTGTATATATATATATACACACACCCCCCACCTTATTTTCATAATTCTGTATCAGCAAATACATTTCACCCAATTTTACCAGTTTCTTTAAAAAAAAAAAAAGAAGGCAAGTTTACTCTTTCGGAAAAGAATGTTAATGCCAATGGAAATCTGGAAAAAATAGATAATGCTTGTTTATTTGTATGAAATATACTGAATCCTGAGACACTCAAACGTATCTGTCACATATGACCGTTTCAGCAGTCGTATTAGGAAATTGTCTAATGCTTACCTTTAAATCTTACTTCTTTCAGTTGCTGGAAACTCATGGAATATATCACGTTCACTCCTACCTCAAATGGAGCAACAGAAATAATATTTTTTACATAAACAGAATAGCATAAATTGCAAAAAATATTGTAAATATTGATTCTGCTACCAAGAGCTTCAAATTAAAGACTATTTACTCATATAAAGTTTCAGGAACCACATTTTTAAAAAGACAGGATGTATTGAAATGCAGTGACAAACCGAATACATGCTATAAAAGCTCCTGGGAGTGATCCACCACTGCGTGCTGCTGTACGTGGTGCTGTGGTGCTTCAGCTGCGGCTCTGGCTTTTCTTTTACTTCCTCAGGTATATCTGTATTTATTTTAAAGCACAAGCAATTAGCAAACATTCCACCTTAATTAATGTTGGCTACAGATCCTTTTCAAGGAAGCTGGCAAATTATCCGACATGCGAGGAAAAGGTTTTGCTGACGGGTTTATGGTGATCAGAGACGGTGTCTGATTTTCTCCTACCCCCCTATTCCAGCTGTAAGCCGTTAGTGCTTCATAATAGGGGCTGGGGAGGGGTATATTTACTGCAGGAACCATGGGACCAAGACTGAAGTTTAAATTGTGCGTATGAGTGATATGAAATAAAAATTTTGTTCCTTTTAACATGTTGTCCTACTAAAGCCTGATTTAGAGTATGTATGTCGGCTCTAACGGAGTCTTTCGCATTGCAGAGATTCTGACTCTTGCAGGAAACGCAGCAAGAATAAAATACCCCTGTCACCACTAACATCTGAGGTATTTCTTTTTCACTGTAGCAAGTTTTACCAGATAGCAAAGGAAACGGCAAACTGGCGCGGCTCTGCAGCTGTAGCGCTGCCGTTAGCGGTGTGGTTACAAAATCAAGAAGCGAGTGGACCTCGGTGGTCTTCTGCTCCACGAGGAAGACAGAAAGGGGGTGTTGCATCTGCAAAATAGAGAACACGTTAGAACTTTTTTAAAAGGAAATACCTTTCAAAATCTCGTGAACGTTGCGAGCGAAGTTAATCAAATACATTACTTTGTAGCCTTTTTCTTAAGGAGCTTTGTCCTAACAAAACTGCAGACGGCTGGTGACACCTAACAGCGGCAAAGGGCAAACGAGCCCAGAAAGCAACAGGCTTCGCTCTCAGATGCTGCGCCTGAACCCAGCGAGTCACAGGCAGCCGGTGCCTGCTGCAGAACTGCCCCGAGCACTTTTGGCAGCCTCTGTCCCAGCCTTTTTCTCCTCCAAGCAGTCACTGTAGGAAGGAGGCACTCGCAGTTTTCCGACTCCCAGCTTAGCCTTTGCTGGGGGCAGTTACTGAGGCGCTTCCCAACCCCGCCACCTGTGCCCGCTTCAGGAGCCGCGCACGTCGTAACCTAGAAAACAGCTAAACCCTCCGTATTTCAGTGAAAGGCATTAATATTCATACACCACAGATTTGAGAGGGAAGAGCAACTAAAAGCCATTAGGACCTTGCCCACCAATACGCAATTGAAAAAAACAGTTTTAACATCACCAGGCTTTTCCACGTACCAACCGGGTCCAAACCCTCCCATGCCTTTGCAGCGGTGAACGCCAGCCACACGCAGAGAGGTGCTTTTCACCAGCATAATGACATGGGCATTTAATTTTTAATGTTCAATCACTTCCGACCAAGCAATTATGATTTAGAGATACATAGAAATGTCAACTGCTCTAACCACAAATAAGCCACAAGTTCTTCCTCTCAGCCAAAAATATAATGAGAGCAGCTGAGAGCAGGAGGTGCAGGGGGGAAAGCCCCACAGGGCTGGCACCGGCACCCATGCGGCTGGCACCGGCACCCACATGCACACCTGCATCTGCCTCCAGGCAGGGCAGAGCCGCGGCAGCCGTCCCCAGGGCGGCCCTGGGGCCCAGGGCTCCAGCCACACGCAATATTTCCAACCTGCTGCAAACCTGCAGGGTCTGTGCCGTGCACCCCTGCCCGCCGCAGCCTCCCCTACAGCCCAGGGGCTCTGCAGAGCCCTCTGCACCTGTGGTGGCCAGGACATGCAAAATAATATTTTTACGGTCTGGTCAGAAGGGAGGTAAAAAGAGGAGAGAGACCCCCAGAGCGCGCTGAGGGCTCAGGGAAGCAGAGATGTCTGTAAGAAATAGGGGTCCCTGTGCAGCAGAGGCAACCCTGCAGCGGGAAAGGGCCGCACGGCGTCCCAGCAGCGCTCATTCGTTCAGCAGGCTGGAACAGAAGGAAGACGCTGAAATCAGTTAATGTTAAACAGTGATGGCAAACAAAAGGAACCGAGGCTGTAGGAATTTGGCATCAGCTAACGAGCCGTTCCTGATGTTCGTGGTGGGATGGAGCCTGGCTGGCAGCCACGGGCACCACAAACCCACCTGGTGCTGAAACCTCTCCCCAAGCACACCCACGCAAACACCACCAGCCTTTCTTCTAAAATCACAGCTGTCAAGTGAGGATGACAGCATCAAAATTTAACACGTGGTGGTCAGTGTGACTTAAGACTGGTTTGGATTGTACCTGCATCCTTTGGGCACAGGTGACTGCAACACATCTCACACGTGCCTTCAGCCCATGATGCCGGTTCATGTGGCAGACAACGGAGCTCTCTGCACACTTCCTGACACAAACAAGGATTTATTCCCATGGATCCTCTCTAGCAGCTCATTCTACAGGAACCCATCCTCCTGCCAACACTCCAGCACCGCCCAGCGCCTCTGGGGCTGCAGCCCCCCAAGGGCACAAACCCCCAGGGACCTCCCCCCTCTGCCCTGTGGGGCCAGCTCAGCCCCGCGTGCCTGCTCCCCGTCAGGGCGGACCTGCAGGCCTCAGCCTTTGGTCAGCACCCAGTATCCTGCCTTCATTAACTCTGAGCAAAATCCACTCTTCCTTTAACGCCTTCTCGCCCCAGGAGAGCACGGGGAGCTGGTGCGGCCTGTCACAGCCAACGTCCGCAGAGCTAAGCACCGTGGCAAACAGGTTGCAAGCTTCTTATAAGTTACAAAGCTATTTTATTCTTCCTGACAAGCCTAATCGTACTATTTCAATATTTAAAGTGAAGCACTTACTTAGTCCAGCTCTTTGAGGAGAGGTCACGATGTTAAAATCCATCTGTCAGGCATGCTTAAAATCGAAGTAGGAATAAGGCCTGAAGGCAATGCTGCTCAGCAGCTCTTGGGGTTCAAAGGGTGCAAAGCAAAGAGATGGAAGCTCTTGTACATCACCACCAGACCCGACATAGGTTTATCTGCCCATTCGACACACTGTGACCATCCCAAGGCGCGCGTCGGTGCCAGCCTGATGCCGGTCACAAGTTCAGGTGCTGCAAATATGAAGCTTTTGAATGACAGGAGCAATATTAATCCTCTGCTTTTGCCGGTGGATGTTGGCAGATAATAGCAGTGCGCTGAGGTGTTAAAACTACAAATCCACCAACAACACAGAAAACAGAAGCTGCACGTGGCAAGATAACGTTTTAGACTGATACCATCCGCAGCTGCAGGAGCAGCCCCGAGTCAGGAGCAGGGCTGGCTGCGCTGCTGGCAGGAGCTTTCACCTCCGCCTGCAAACAGTCCGTCACCTTCTCTGATGATCATCCCTGTTGTTTACTGAATACAGAGAAGTTTTTAAATATCTCGGTCCCAAGCCGTTGATCGCAAGTGCCGACCCCTGTGGCACCGGCCGGGCCGGACTGAGTGCCTGCCTGGCTGGTACAGCCCGCGCTGCCCGGACCCGCACGGCCACCGCATCAAAGCTGACAGCTAACAGCTCGTTATTTTCTGCCAGCAAGCTCGTTTGCTGAAGCTACCAACATGGGACACAAATGGTTTTAGCACAGTTCACCAATATTTAAGGGAACCACACAAACCTCTCTTGAGAAGCTGTTCCAGTCCCGTTTGGGGGGACGGGGGCAGGATTTGGTCTTTCAGTCTTGCAAAACTGTTCTGGAGCGGGATTTTGCCCTGTGGAGTGGTAGCGTAAGCACAACAGGAGCTGCATTCATTTCAGTTTTTAGCAGTGCTATGGAAATGCAACACAAAATACTTTACAGCTATTTTTCCCCCTCATACTGAGTGTTTCACATTGCCTGTCAGAGTCCAGCCAGAACAACCGCATTTCGGCAGGTGGTTAAATAATCCTCCTTAAATCATTGGAGAGGTTTCTACCATCGCAGTAAACTGTAACAGCCGGGCCAGGTCCCTCTGCAATTCCAGCATTCCCTGCGCTCGTGCTCCCACACTGGCACGTGCCCACGCGCAGAAGCCTCCTCCCATCTCCCTTGTCTGTTGTGTATCTCTCAGATGTGTTTATTTATACACTTTTGTGTGGTCTAGCGTCCTAAGAGAAACAAACATGTTGAACTGCTATAAATAGACACCTTGTTGAGTTATATTTAGTCCTTTTAGCATGTTTCCATGTTTTTCCTTGTAGCCAAAATTAACACAAAGTTAAGGGACAGTTTTAAAAGCATTTACAGTTGCTCAAAGACTCTGTTGCTGGTTCAGGAGACTGAGAAAAGGTGCTCTAGCACAAACAGGTGAATAGGCAAAGAAACAAAAGAGCTCTAATACCTGCCCTCACCTCTCAGGGGTTTTGCTACATCAAAACAGGAATCAGGGGGCTGCATCCTCCAGAGGTGAGCAGCCAGGAGCCTTGCCTCGTACAGGAAAATCTTTGAGTTTTCCTCTGAAACACAAATTCACAGTTCCTGGGAAAAAGCTTTATAAAATACATTTTAAAGGGAGACTGACTGACACACCAACCCAGCAGCTGTCACCTGCTCCCGGCACAGCTCCCGAGGCTCGCAGTCCCTCTCCTCTCTGGAGCCTCCAAACAGCAGAAGCCTCCTTCGCCACAGACAAACCAGCCAGGCTCCCCGTACAACTTAAATACACTGACTGGGTTCAGCCACGAAGGCCCCAGGAAGGCTCCAGTCCTGGTGCTGGTGCCCGGGGCTCAGCTCACGCCTGGTCCCCAGCAGCAGTTTTGGAGGGGGTGAGCAGGCAGGTACGATTTTCTCTGTGTAAATACGCTTCCTGCGCTATCCCTCGATTCCTCAGGCAAACACAGGTAGCTCAGCTCAAACGTCTGCGTTGCCCTGTGACTGTGGGCTAAACCGTCCCGCGCAGACAGACCCTGAGAGGGAAGGGAACAAGCGGGGCTGCACGAAGCGCCAACGTGCTCTTAGGCTTACGGCGCACAAGGAGGGCGATACGGGGAAGGGGCAGCCGGGTCCAGCTCCCCCGGCACCCGCCGGGCAGGGGCAGCCAGAAGGCAGCAGCTTGTTTGGAGCTGTTTTCTCCTGAAGTTTTAATTAAATGTTGGGGGTTTTCTTTCTGGCTTAGAATTTGTCAGCTTGGTGTCTCACACCCGCATCCCTGATCCTCCCGTGTCTGTTTTTCACCACGGTGCCAGGTCAGGGTCAAGGCCCAGAGCGGTAAGCAAAGATAGCGCATAGCTAGTGGTTTAGCAAGGGCACATTAAAAATAACATCAGCCATTTCTGCCAAAGCACTTGTTTACACTGAGGACTGGCCTCGCTGAAGTAATGTTCAGAGGGGCTCAGTGTTCACTTTGATTAAGAATTTGATGAGAACATTAACTCGGTCCTCTTGCTTTACAGTTGCTTTGGTAGTTATTGCAGACAGGGAGCATCAGCATCAGACCAAAAGCATCTACCACCGTCTGCACGAGAGCTGGATGCCAGTGGTTCCCCCTGTGCAAACCGTGCCGCACCTCGGATCCTGCCAAATGAACATAGTGGCCAAAGGAAGAGATGGTGTCACGCCATTTCACTGCAGGAGATGCAGAGGCTGCCAACAAGAACAAGGGTGTCACCTGCCTTTCTGCCTTGTGTTTGGTTTTGGGTTTTGTTTGTTTGTTTGGTTTGGTTGTTTGTTTTTTTAAAGAAGCTAAAAATGGGGAGAAATGACACGGCTCCCAAGTAACCTGGCACTATGTCCCACCGGTCTTCACAGAGACCAGAGCAGACTCGGTCCTGTAGGGAGATCACCTCAGTGCCCTCGGCATCTTCCTACAAAAGGGAAGCGGGCTGCGAAGCCTGCCCCATTTATTCACAGAAACGGCAGAAGAGTCGTTCCATAGAGTGAAGAGGAAGAACAACTACACTTTACACACGGGTTCTCACCTCTGGAAACGTGGATTTGGCAGTGACGGACATGGTGAGATGGGTGATGCCAGAGTCAGGAACCCCAGAACAGTGGGAACGGCTGAGGACCCGACCGTGCTCACCCCTGCCAGCAGTGTGCGACACAGAGGAGCAAGAGCACTTCCAAGTACATGATGTAGCTCCTAAATACAGCTGAATCAGCTGAGTTTCGGGAAATTCATAGTAAGTTGTCTTATTAGAGACATTTTCAGACTGCTCAGAGAGCACTTAGAGAGGCGTTAGGGTGGGAAAAACCCAACACACCCGAAATCCCAAAACACAAATCTCAGCAGATTTTTTTCTGACATTTCCCAGTCTGCACATTAAGGCAAAAGACAGAAAACATTCCCCTTTCTTTTCAATGATTAAAAAAATCCTCCAGGAAAAAAACAAATTCCTTACAAGTCCCTTTTAGACCACACTTATGTGCAGCCAAGTGATGGATTTAAAAGGTTACTGCTGGAATATGGTTCACAGCAGTCTATTGCAGTGAATAAATATCACGTTTACATATCCATTATAACAAAACTATGTTGCTCTTCCATTACTTCATGTTGGTTTGCCATCTGGAAGCTAAACAAGCTGTGTAGTAAAAAAAAGAATTCAATTTTGCATTTACCAAAAGGAGCCATACAAGTTTTGATTTATAGCAGGCGATTACACAACCTTAGCAGGCAGAAACCTGCCCACAGAGAGTCAGAGCCGTGCCCACACAGGAGGGCAGTTAACACAGCTACGAGGGCTCAGCCATGCCGAACAGCCCCTTAGAGAACCGATTTCACATGGTAGCATCGGTCCAGAGATCAGCCTGAAAACATGTTTGTGGGAAACTCTTCCTGCTTACCCTAAGCGGACAGCACGCAGAGCCAAATACAGATCAGAGCGGCATTGCTCAGTTTACATGGTGTGTCAGGCTTTGTATTATACGTTCAGAAACATCCCGAGGAAGCGGCGTTTCTTTGCTCTGAGCCTTCCACCAAGAAAAAAAAACGTGCGAACAACGCTGCCCATCACCATGCGTCTGCCCAAAAAAAAGGCACCCTGAAGGCAGCGGTCGGGGCATCACCAAGTCCAGACCAGGCAGGGCCTTCCAGGCTGGGGCTCGGTGCCAAACCTGCTCTCCGAGAGAGCCACCCTCCTTCTGCCCCCTCAGCAGAAGGCAGCCCCCCTGCCGGTGGGGGTCACGGCCCAAGCCTCCCTCCGGCTCCCCTCGCCGCTCTCTGTACCACCGAGACGTGCACCAACACCCCCCTTCACAAGTTCCTGCTCCCCAGATGCTGAGTAGCAGCTGTGAATTGCCCAGGTGCCCAGATCAAGGGGGTCTCAACGTGCCATCTCCTGCCTTGGTGCCACCCTCAAGGAGCTTTAGCTAGTGCCGGCTGCAGGTTTCCAACACCAGACCGGGGATGGAGGTGCATGCATCTTCCTTCCTATTTGATATGCAGCCCTTTGACTTTTGTTCAGGTAAAATAAGCATCCTTCCTGCTGACAGACTCACTGCTGAAAGCAGAAAAACTCGTCGGTTTAAACTGTTTTCTTGCTGCAGCTACTGCTCTTCCCCAGAGCCAGCCTCCAGCCACGGAGGTGCCAGCCCACCGCCCGCATGGACCGAGCCTTAGTGCGAGACCCTCTGCCCCTCACACCCACTGCTGTAGAGAAACGCTGCATCTCTGCGGTACCTCCCTGGACTAAAGCATCGCTGGAAATCACTTCCAGCATCCCAGAACACACATCCACCGTACGTCCCAGCGCTCAGGGGCGACAGCAGCTCCTGCTCCAGCTGCCCCCTCCACACTCCGCATCCCTCGGCCGTTCTCCAGCCGTGCAGCAGCCTCTGCACTCAGGGGGCAAACGCTGAGCGTACCCGGTCAGCAGGGACAGGCAGTGAACCCAGTGCCAGCTACCTCGTCAGCAGTAGCCCGTGCGTGACAAGTGCTAAGAGGGGAAAAAAATACAGGAGTAAAGCCTTGTTGCAGACAATTCCAAGCAACGCAGACACCAGTTTAACTCAAGCTTTCATCTGGAAATGCTGAAAACTGGGACGCGAGAGGAAAAGTTACGCTATTGTTGTAAAAACTGCAAAGATGCCTTGCAATAAGCGGCCATTACTCTCAAGTCTTTCTGTAATTTATCAGTTATATGACTGAACAGAATATTTTTCCTGCCACAATTCTGATCACCTCTTCCTCACTCCAGCAGTTAGGTTATTTTCAAATACTTGAAATAAAGACTAGGTTGTTACTGGGATGCTCCATTCTAGGAAAGCTGAAGCCAGGGAGGGGAGGCCAGACCCAGCTTTCAACAGGGCACCGAGGCAAGCTTTTGTCCGGTACGTACCGAGCACAAAGTCTCTTCGTGTTCCACTCAGCAGCTCTTGCAGCACTTACTGGGGAGCAAGAGGACCTCACGCTACCTAATGACTATGTATTTTAAAAAAAAAACTTTTAAAAATCACAAATGCTTTCTGAAATCCAGCAGCTTCAGCAGATTGGCAGCCCACAGTCCATTTCTAGATTTCTCATCCCTGTGGGACAATGGTTTTAATCAGCGTTAGCGAGCTCCTGCTCTTCATCTTGAGGCCAGCTAACTTACCAGGGGACGCATCTGATCAGTGACACAGCCAGGAAAGGGCAGCGCTGCTGGGCAGAGACACCAACTGCTCCACCAGCCTCTCTCGACTCAAGCAGCTGCCTTTGCCACCTCCATTGCCCTCCCTGTACAGGCCTGGAAGGCACTGGTCTGAGAAGCAAAGGCAGCTGCGAGCCTCCTTTGCAGCGCTGGCCAGGCAGGGGAGAGCAATGAGGACAGAGAGGATAGGACCAGCCGGGGAGAGACACCACCACCCTCATCAGCACCCCCGGCACCGTGTGCTGCTCAGGAGGGGAGGCACCCACCATCCACAACCCCCTTCTCCTGTCCAGACTCTTACCACTGGTGCTCCAAGCGGCTTCACCTCTCCCAGTCCAATACATCTCTTTATTCTTCTGGGGACCACCGCAAGTGCACCAGTAACACAATCAGCCGGTGCAACCTACTTAAAGCTGCCTGTGTTAATTTTATATCACTTACTACATTTCTAATTATTTCTCCAGAAATAATTGCTTTGCGTATCAATGACACCAGACTAAACGGGCCTGTAATTGCCCAAATGTTCCCCTGCACCGCATACATACATATTCTATACTCATATGATCTTACCCCAGCTTAAAAGATTCTCAGACGTCCTTTCCAAGAGACCCGCAAATTTACATGCCACTTCCTCAGGTGTTCTGCAAGAGCCAGTGTTCACTACTTCAGTCTGAAGGAGCCATGCTTTTGGAAATCAGCCTCTGCACTGGGCAAGGTGACTTCCACACCTCCGTTCCCTAATGCCAACTCGGCAGCGCTGCAGCCTCCTCCTCCACCACCCCATCCTCTCTGTGCAGTGGGGTGACCCTTGCCTTCCATAGGCAAGATGCAGAATTAGCAGCAGCTGTAAAACATGAAGACAGCCACAGACCAGAGAGCTGCTGTAGACCAAGAGCATCAAATGCAAGTGTCTGCAAAATTGTCAGCCTGGCACGTTAAGGTAGGCAGTCATAATACACAAGAAAAGCAAAACATCTTCTCCCTACTTGAGATAGTGCCAAGGTTCCAGCTTAGTATTTGTTGCTCAGCTTGAAGTCCTAAAACAAAACAAAAATCCAAACAAGCCCTGCCCTCCCCCCGATCACTACTGACATTCAAACACAGGTTTGGGCTCACAACCACTGGAGCGCATCCTTAGAGGACTTCCAACCTTCTCGTACAGCTCAATAAAACTAAATGCCAGCTCATTAGCAAACTGCAAATACTAATACCTAAGACAAGAGACAGAGCATTTTATGATCAAATTTATTTAATTAAATTTCATTAACTGTTTTACTGTAGGTCACACCAGAGACTGCCAAAGTAAACTAAACATTTTACATTCACTACAAGATTCTCTCAAATTTTCACTAGTCCAAAAACATGAAAGTTGTAGGGTCCCTTTCCCTCAGTTTGCGTTATGACTCACATTAATGACAGCGGGACTCGTATTCCAGCACTGAAGAGAGAACTGAGCCCTTGGGTTCCCAGGTGTGCAGCAGCCCTCCTGGCTGTAAACACTTTTAAAATCATATGCATGTGTGTATGTGTGCGCATGTCTCTATGTATATTTACAAAACCAACCTCCCGATGATACAGAGGACAAATAATCCTTTAACTGCTAATTCAGAAAGGAGGGGAAAAAAAAAAGTTTGCAGCACAGAGGGTAGGAGGGTGCAATTACACAGGAGAGAGGTACAAATGCCCACGCCCCGGCAGACACGTCAGTGCCTGGCACTCGCAGCAGACAGGCGCTGCAGCAGGGCAAGTCGTATGGCAGCCCTGGCCCACCCTGGAAGTTTAGGAAAATTTTGTCACTGCCTGTAATGGAAATCAGATCACTCCTTTTGTAAGCAAAGTAAGTCCAAAATGATTCCAAAATACTTGGATGTATGTGAGACTATGAAGATGGAAGCTTAAGAAAGGCTTGCCCCACCGAGGTTTCTGGGGATGCTGGGAGGAAACCAGGCATTAATAGAACTTTATCTAACTAGTGTTTTTAAAATAATTTGTTTCTGATCTAGCAAGCATTCTGATAATATATATCTATGATATGCTCTGAATATTTCCTTAAAAAAATGCTGAAGACATTTTCCCTATTTGAGAGTTATCTACAGGAGGTCTTTATTATACCTTCTTTTCTTTTATGTGTCTACTCCTAACAAATATCAGAGAAATACATCAGATGCTACAATTTAAACTTTCATCATATCTGAAAGTATACATCTCTTTTAAAGTGTATTTTCAACATGAAAAGAGCTAAAATCACAATTATATTCCATTGCGTGATGTGTGTGAAATCAAGACCATTTGCATAGCTTCCAAAGTGAAACTCTGGAAAACAGCAATTTCATTAACAGGAAGAATTACTTTAGGGAAGGGCTATCATCCCCCTTCACGGCCTAAGATATATTTGAAATATTCTACAAGTATTGTCAGTATCTTTGTCTAAAAAGCCAGCTTCTGGAAAATTTCAAGTTGCAATTATTTTATAAATCACAAGCCATTTTTCCTTAATCTTGCCAATTTTAATGAAGAAAAAACATTAGCATTTCAATGTACAAAAGTCCAATAAAACATGATTTTTTTTCTTTTAAGTCAGTGAATGGGTAAAGTTTGGGTCAAACTTATTCAACAGTAAAAGTCTTCCAATTTCCACTAATAAAAATTTTTTTCTGATTTGACTATAGGATAATGACAATCCAGAAATAAATAGCTATAAATACATTCATTGTTCCTATTCCAAAAATAACCACATAGGGAAGACACAAAACTGAAATTAACTTATTTGAATCTGTTTCTTTACAATGAGATATGGGCAAGTTATAGCAGAGTGACTCAAGACAGAAGAAAAAAAAAGTAGGGAATAAATTGGTCCAGTATTGACATTCATGAAACATACCAGTTAGAATAATTCTGCAGTTAATTCATCCTTTAAATGACACTACTCAGTTGATTTTTATTTGCTTCAGGTATACGTAATGAAAGCAGTTTCCTTTGAATCTTTGCTGAGGACAGGTATAGTACTCTGGAGACACTGTAACAACCCCCTTCAGTATGCATGTGCGTATATATAATTATATACAAATAATCATGCATCCACACACACATTTGTATATCAACACTGCATGTGACGGTTAAATCCATCATCATTCATCATTGGCAGCACTTGTTCCTCTGACTTGGCCTTGATTACGTAACTGTGGAGAAAGAAAATACACATTAAGCATTAATAGTCTCCTCAAACAGTAAGTTCCAAATAGGCAGTTCTACTAATCTCCAAGAAAAATGGGGCAGGGCAGTCAAAACATCACCAGGACTGAGCAAATCGTACCAAAGTAATGCAAGACTTGTTAGAGAATCTTAATTTGGGTGCTGTCCTCACTGGTGGACAGCAGCTCCAGTCTCTGAGGAGCCTCACACTAATCAGCGGGATTTTAAAACTGCTTTGGCTGGGGATCCCATCTGCAGTATTAAAACAGTCACAGCAGGAAACACCAACGTTAAAGTACTGGACGCAAATACTCAAAAGCTTGCAACTCTTGGACAACCTGTTTCCCGCAGTAACGGTTTTAACACAATTTAGTATTTATAAATACCTGCGTGGAACTGGATTTCAAGAACTGAACATGCTTAGAAGATGACAGTCCACAGTTTCCCTAAATTATGTGGACTCAGTCCACTTACCACTTTGCTACTGAGTGTGTAGCAAAACGATACTCATTGACTTTTCTGATTTGTGCCCAAAAGACTACTTGCAGGCTTCAGTGCTCAGTGCCAGCACAGTGATGACAACAGGTCACACGCTTTGGGTTTCTGTACTAGGCAAGCACAAAGAACCAGGTTACATGGCCAACGCCTCAGGCATTCTGCCACCGGACCGAGCACCTGCCCAGCCTGTTACTGTGCCCGTCTGCGGAGAAGGTCTCTTATGTACCCTGGACACCAAGGGTCATCTCCAACTGTTTATCACCACAAGGTTATCAAACAGGAGGGAGGTAAGGCCCAGAAGTGTTATCTGGATATATGTCCATTTAGATGATTTCTGCCAGCAATTCCCATCCATCAGAACATTAATCACTTTTCTCCTTTTCCATCCAGCAGTTGACTTACACAGCTTGATTTGCCTCAGAACCTACAGAGAACTCCTCTAGACGTCAGCAGCCAAAGTGCCTCGAACGGAACCCTTCTTACGCATCTAAATGTAAAATAAAACTGTGAGCTACCACATAAAGAACCTATCGCGCTGTTGGTTAGTAAGAGAGAAGTAAATGATCTACATGACCAGAACTACTTTTCCCTGGCCAGGACCAGAACCAGCCTCAGCTACAGCTGAGGGTTTTTGGAGACAGGGTATACAGAGTTTCTTTTTGGTGGGGAAGCCTGGGAACTGTACAGCAGCTGTAAATGATGCTTCTTAGATTTTTAACAGCCCATGATGCTTCAGCATGAAGCCACACTCGAAATACCCAATGTGGCGTTTCTACCCTCCCAAAGACATGAGGTAGGTCAGTCACAGTGCTTTGGCAGGGTCAGATGCTTTTCTACTATGCACTGATTAGCTGATGTCTATTTAGTGAAGCACAGGTGCTCCTCATCTCCAGGAGTTAGATACACAAACCACTAAGTGAAAGATAAAGAAAAATAGTGAGAAAAGGATGGGCTGGGATAGAGCAACTCTGGAGCAACATTGATGAGGATTCGGAGAGTAACAAAAAAGTAACAAAAGCAGAGATCCTGATTATAAAAATCGACTTAAGATGAGGAACAGGACCAACAAAAGAACCGATATGTGCACAGAACCCGAAGAGAAAGATTAGCTCAAACCAGGAAGAAAGGGTGTTAATGAGAAAGGGAATAGCAACAGAAAGCAATGTAGGTAAGAAAATGTAATGCTGCCAATATTAGTAGGCTTGCTTTCTGCAGTTGTTTGTTTTTAAGCATCATAGAACTGCATAGTGCAACACTGTCAAAAAAGCCGACTACTTTTCTGCAGGGATGTAAGCATGAAGATATTCTTGTCATATTAAGCACGTTATCACTAAGCACTCACTTCCCAGTGGTGCTGGCTGTAAAACAAATGTTTTGTGGTATACTTGGGATTTAATGAAGTTACTGTTTAGCACAATGGATGAATTAGTTGAATATGAAACATAAAACCAAATTATTTGGGATAAAATTAGCATTCATATTTTATTTGGCAGTGACATTTTTGCCTTTAGGTTATTTTCCAATAATGCACTTCTCCACAAAAACCTTGAAATTGCATCATTTATAGGTGTTTCTAGATACCCCTATTAGAACAGTTAAGAAAAACCAAAATATTTTAACAGTAGGTCCCCACTCCTCTCACATTTCACAATACACATAGAAAAGCTGTGTTAGTGTAACTAATCAATACATTTCTCTTGTGAAAAACTGACTTTTTCAACAAGTAATACACTTAAGTTCCTGATGCTAACGTCTTACACAACAAGCTATTTGAAGTGAACTATTTGCATTGCTTTGCAAAACAAGAAAATAGTAAATAAGTATGTTTGATATTTAACGACGAGGATAAATGTTACACCCAGAAACACACGATCTGGTTTTTGCTTAAGGTAAGAAAAGCAGCTAATATTTTGCAAAAAGTATTTAAAAGAAGTTACTTACCAGTGAGAAATGTGAAACAGAACTTTCTCTACAAGACAAACGTCCACAGAGACACAAAAGGGAAATTTTCTCATGCACACAGATGGGTCAAGTGCTGCTTACTCTCTCCAATACGTACCTCGCATGCACTCCTCACACTGCCACTATCCTTTCTTAGAGAAATTGGACGAAGTCCATTTCATTCCAAATAAAGAATGAAGGTGTGCAAATAAAGAAAAGGTGTGCAAAAGAGAACCCTTCTGACAAAAATCAGTTACAGAGAGGGAAGTGGTTACTTCTCCTCCTTCACAGACACCTAGGAATAGGTGGCTCTAGGAATAGGCTCTGGCATAAAGTAGAATTAAAGAAGAAATCCACGTGATTTGAGAGAACACCTGCCATAATCAAAAATATCCAAATGCCAATGAGAGAGCACAATGTCTGCAAGAGTGAATGAACATCATTCTTTTCCAAAGCATATTCTAGGAACTGCCAAAGCAGACAATCCCTTCAGCGTATTTGAAAAGAAAGTTTGGTTTTACCAGCTCAGCACATCTGCCTATTAACACACAGAACAGTGAAGAAACACTTCTTCCAAATCCAGAAAACATCTCTACACAATGCAAGATGGCTCCACACAGTTCATGAAGTCCAAACATGGAGAGCACAACAAGCGGGGATCGAGGAGTTGCAGCTAGTTTTGACACTAAAAGACGTGTTGGGCACAAACCGCAAAATGCACTTCAGAACCACTGTCAACAGCAGGTCTAAAGCACCAGGCAATCTGTTTAAAGATGACTGGCAGCTGAAATGAGTTAAATCATGCAAAAAAAGCAAGTTATAGCTGAAGACGCATCGTGTCTTGAAAGAACCAAGACAATGGAAAGAAAGCAACAAGCTGAATGGGTTTGGGGCATAAAGCAATTGACAAAACTGGAAGGAAGTAGAACTGCAAGTCCAAAGACTGCAAGAACTTAAAAAAATAGCAGGATTTAAAATGAGAAAGGTTCATGCCAAAAGTCACGCTCTGCTCAGGAAGAAGGCTTCCTGCCTAGCCTGTTATGTTCCTCTACCTCTTAAAGGAAAGAGCAGAGAAAGTGCCCTATAGATGAGTTTCCTTCTAGACATCAGTTCAAAGACAGATCAGGCTATATGTATTTGGTCCTCACAGCCACTAAAGCATGAAAATTGACACCACCTCAAGCCTGTTAATTTTACTGACTTCCTTTTTGCAAGTAAAATTCTCAGTTTTGGTGTGCTAATCAGCATGAGTGGAACAGCTGTCATGTGACATACTCAAGCTTGCTTGAAGACATGTTTGAAGAGAAAAAGTAATCAGATCTAATGAAGATTAGAAACAAAACAAAGCAAGACACATGATGGAAAAGCAAGATGACAGCTCTGAATTCTAACTGACAAGTGGTAAAAAGGCACTGAATGGGACTTTGTGCAATGGGTATGGTACCATAAATAAAGAGGTGGTCAGGGCAGACATTCTGGATTTAGTGACATCAGAAATATTTACCTTACAGCCACTTCCCGCTTGACACAACACAGTATGCAGAAGCTTGAAGTGCATGGGTCTGGCACAGAAGAATCACTAAAGGGGCTGTAATGTTCATCAGCAATTGCCCAAACACACACAAAGGGATGGACACAACGTAACTTGTGTCAATTCCCAAACAGATAAATAGTATAGCTACAGGTAGATAGCACACAAACATTAACCTTGAAAGCATTCTTACCGCTTCCAGCTCCTTTTGGGTTTCATCCTCCATTCTCCTAATGTCTTCCATAGTCAGATCAATCCACTTGTCAATCCAACAGAACAACTGGCGATGAAAGTTGGTAAATATCCTTTTTTCTTGCTTTAAGAAGATAAACAAACATTAGATAATAGGCCTACCTTTTGCCAAAGACTGGTGAAGTCTTGACCCAATTTAAAGTCATCTCATTTCTTACATGCTTTAACATGGAAAAAATTAACAAATTTCACTATCAAGAAGAGTTTCAATAAAGTTCAGCAATTCACATTACTTGAAAATGCTGAAGAATCCTTTTAAAATCTGTTCTAGCTCCAAGATAGCACTAGACAGAACAAACGTAGCATCACAACAGCTAGAATATTTAGCATGAACTGTATAAAATCTACAACAGAACTGTCACAGGTTCTGTGCTCACTATTAGAAAAACAAGAATGCCCAATTCCTAAAGCCAGAATGAAGCAAAAATGGAAGCACTTCTGACTCCAAAGATGGTACGCTTGCAATTTGTACCAAATCAGCATCACAGTAATATCTGATGTACAATTTCAAAGGTAAAAAAAACCTTGAGAGTATAAATAGTCAAGCTAAGGATTCCACAGCCCTTTCATTCAAGTACGCATATCTGTGTTCTGAATCAGTCACAGTAAGAATATTTTCACTGTACCTCTTCTACTTAAATTGATAAGTTTCACATTTCAAAATAGCCCCAAAACCCCACTGTGTTATGCTGAAGAACTGCAACTTGCCAGCTCAAGTCCACCTCTAGTGCCCTGGAATCTCAACTTTTATGACAGTGACTTGGAAGATGAAAGATGCATCATATAAACCATTCAATTTCCAAAATTACCCGTTTTGCTTCCAACTGCTCTGATAAAAGTAGTCATGTATATACAACACAGAAATCTATTTTACTACTAAAACTCAGACTTCTGTATGTATTCAGTTACCCAGGTTGCCACCTAAAGTTCACATCTTGTTCATCTGCTCCTAGATTTTGCATGGCTTAAGCTGCTGACTGTCCTCAAAAACACTGATCAAATCTAATATACAGTTTTCGACAACTAGCAGACAAAGACAACTTCCTCTAAAGAATCAGCTTCAGGTAAACCAAGGGGGGGGGGGGGGGGNCCCTTACTTTGTACTGGGGCCATCAAAAACTACCTCTCCATCTCATTTTCAATTACTATTGCTTGAAGGTTTTCTCTTTTGCTATCCTATTTATTGAAATTCATAAGCATTTAATGCAGTTAGCTGTGTGGTCTGCTAAGACCCCTGGTTACCACAATGAAAGAGGTCTGGCGTTGGTTGTCTGCGAGGAAGCACCATGCCCAATTGCTACTGGAATATCATGTTTTGGTTAACTCACTGATACAGCACATTTTTTCTGGATTAGAGAGAACTGGCATGATGGTCTAGATTAACCACTTTGCCTACACATAAGTTTACACTCTAAATATTTAGTCATACTTTTAAAAATATTTTACAATTCATATTCTGATGATATAGCAGTAACGAAATAAGATGGAAACATAATTTGACCAAACACCGCGATTGCCAACTAAATCCTAGTGCACTGGATTCTACCTGCGTCATACCTGGTTTTGCAAGCATTCCATTAAAAAAAAAAATCAAATACTTTAGAATTAGCAGAAACACAAGAACAGTTTCTGAGAAAACTAGAACATAAAATACTAGAGAAACACCAGCACATTTTATGCAACTTTCAACTTATGAGAAAAAAGAAAAGAATCAAAGAACTCTCTTCCTGGCAAGTGTTGTTGCTTACAAAATCAAGACTCTTTGCCTATACTTTTGCTTTTCTAACTTAGAAAGTTAGTCTGGTGCCACCAATGAAACACCATTGCTAGTAGATCAAGACATAAATGATTGTACTTGCTGAAGAAATAAACAGAAATTGCTTGGCTGTAAGCAACAGGAAACTTCATCACTGTTTCTCCCCAAAAAGCCGCATGTCAACACAGAACCACCCTGCCTACCTACCTGCCCACCTCCAATCCCACCTCCCCAGCAACATCCCAGCAAGGGAGAAGCACTTACCTTTTGTATAAAGTTTTCAACTTTGTTCTGCAGTCCCCACCATCTAAATTTGATAGTCACCAACTTGTAAGCACACATTTTAGGACACTCTTCATCAGTTNAGTATTAGAGTATAATTATAAATAGTATTATTAATTTATAGTAAATTACTTTAAAGTATTTCATTATAAATTACAATTACAAATATTAAGAATTATAATACTACTACTTAGAATTCTAAATATTAGTAAATACTTAGCACTGTACTCTGAACATAGGGTAATAGGGATTAACAAACAGTCAGGTTAAATCTGTAAGACAATTCCATCCACGCTGCAAACATATACCATAAATCTTAGTCTTAACATGGATTTAATTTTCATGATTTCCACTGTAATATACTTTTTGACATTTTGAAAGGACAATGAAGCTTGATTACAATAGTTAGCACCAAAT
>VYZW01017808.1:2260-22598 GCA_013401315.1 Balaeniceps rex
ACAGGATGCTTCAGACTGCAGAGAATGCTACTTGATTACATGTGACCACAGCCAGTTTACAAATCCTCCATTCCTACCCAGGGAAGTGGTTGAGTTCCCATCCCTGGAGGTATTTAAAAGATGGGTTGAAGAGGCACTTAGGGACATGGTTTAGTGGTGGACAGGTACAGTTGGACTCGATGATCTTAAAGGTCTTTTCCAACCAAATGATTCTATGATTCTATTAAATCTTTCTACCTTCTCCCTTTTTACCACTTACTTTCCACTATACATTTTTCCATCCTGATATACTGGTGTTCATGATCAGTCAAAATAACTGATCTCAGAACTTAAACAGTTACACATACATTTGTAGAAGGATTTTGTGAGCCCTATAGTAGCACTGACACATCCTTAACTGTTTCTAAACTTAGCTTTCTAAACACTTCTTCATTCTGTAACCAGATGAAACATCTGGATCAACAGAAGTAAGCAGTTCATGGAGTTATATGTCGGTGCTAGTTCCTGTAGCGACATTCAGAGTGCCTTTAGGAGAGTCCTACTTAGTTCACAGAATCATAGAATGCTTTGGGTTGGAAGGGACCTTTAGAGGTCATCTAGTCCAACCCCCTGCAGTGAGCAGGGACATCTTTAACCACATCAGGTTGCTCAGAGCCCCGTCCAACCTGACCTTGAATGTTTCTAGGGATGGGGCCTCCACTACCACTAGTTAAAGGGAAAAAAAATGCTGAAGAGCAAGAGCTTCACCACCTGCCCTTTCCAATATCCTGTGAAACAGCAGTGTAAAAAGACAACTTCCCTCGTGATAACTGTGAGGGAAATGGGCTCACAAATGCTGCTGAAACAGTGGAAAATGAGTTCCCTCAAGATCTGTTGAATGGAGAGCAGTTAGTGAACAAAAGCCTGGAGGTGTCATGGTACAGTTCCTTGAAAATCAGCTGATGGCACCAGACTGTCTGAAAACCGAGAGCCTCATCTTTGGAGCTAAGTTAGAGAAGGTAGAAACATACATTCAGCTTTCACAGCCCTGTGGAATTTTAAGGACCATGTTAAATAGGGCATGATATCAGAAACTCCAGGAAAGTTTAAAAATATTTGCAGGGAATGAAGATAATTACTACAGAACAGTGAGTTTGTTTCAACAAAAGAAGATCAATTTTGAAATCCTTTGAAGTAAGACAACCAACCTAGAATTTCAGGTAAAAATAACAAATCAGTTTAGTCTGGCGTTTATTTTGGGAAAGGATATGTGCTGCAGGAAGAGAGAATTTCTCCATGTGACTTCACTAAGCTGTTACGAGATAAAAATGTCTTTCAGTCAGCACACTGAATCTTCATTGTTTTCTGAGACCGAAAACCAGTTAGTGCATTTAGCTATAGACCACGTGTTTTTAAAACATTTACACCTGACTTAAAATACAGCCAGAGATCACTAAAACAGCTATATGAGAATCATGACTGTAGGGAGTATTTACAGAGAAGTGATGGGAACATAACCAAGCCGAACTTTTAGCCCTAGCTGGGCTAGAGGATCAGAAACTGATGGTTGTGCTGTTACAGCTTTGATGTTATTAGTACTAAGTCAAGCTACACTAGGTGCATCTGTAACAGTCAACAACTTAAAGCTCACCTCTAACTGCAGAGTAGACCTATCTCTTTTCATGGTTCTTCGGAGAAATAGCTGATCTCCTTCCATATTCAAGGTAGGACATGCCACTAAAAATTAAGTCAACTTGGGTAGACTGCATAGAAATTTCAATCTGCAAATTCTGTTCAAATGCCCCGGTTTATCTTTCTGGAAGCACTTCCCTAGGACAACAGCCTGTGCTCTATAGCATTCAGTCCCCATAACCATATTCCCAAGCTTTATGAATTTTGAAAAAAAAGTCAGAATTAATTTTACTGTATTTATTTCATATCCTCCTGTGGTGAGTTGACCTTGGCTGGCTGCCAGCTGCCCACCAGTCTGCTCACTCTCTGCCTCTCCTCATCAGGACAAGGGGATAAAATAAAATTAAAAACTCTTGGGTTGAGATGAAGACAGTTTAATTAAAAAAGAGCTGAAAATGGCTTTGTCCAACATGGGGGCAGCCCCTGGCCTCTTGTCACAGAAGCCACTCCTGCAGCCCCCCTGCTATCAAAACCTTGCCATGTGTCATAGAATCATAGAATGCTTTGGGTTGGAAGGGACCTTTCGAGGTCATCTAGCCCAACCCCCCTGCAGTGAATAAACCCAGTACACCTCCTCTCCTTCCTCTCTCACAGTTTCTGGCCTTCTAGAGCCTCCTAGTAGTTGCCTGGGGCAGCACATATTTTCCAGAGTTCATTTAGGGCCTACCAAAAAAACGATCTAGTCCCTAGGCACCACAACAATGCAAGAAAAATGAAGGTAACTTTTACTATCAATAATCATCAATAATCTGGTTCATACAGGAAGAAGCAAACAAGAAAATACTGCAGCAAACAAACAACACGACAACAAACCACAATATCACAACAAACAAACGAAAAAATCTCTTGCCTGATCTTGCAAAAAAAATGAAATCAATTCTTCTAAGACTGCAAAGCACCATTTATATTTGCATGCATTCATCAGAGTCATCGAAGCATTGCTAATACTGGAGCTGAAACCTGCTTATTGAAAAACATTTTTGTGGATATATTAGCACCTCAAAAAGAACACAGAAATGTCTCAAGCTCTTTTTCCCTATCAGTGATCTGACTCTTACTTAACTCTTTTATGCAAAGTTTCCCTTGCAAAGTTTCCTGCCAGACCCTTGTAGTCAAAGGCAGGTTTATGTGAACTGTTACTACATAGCACTACTCCTTCATTACAAAATTATATGTATTATGTACAGCAAAATTGCATAATCTGTGTAATTAGCTCATCTCAGTCATTGCTGGCAATGGAAATAGCTGTGAAGGTTGAACAGAGGGGAAAGTTAATGACACCCATTCACGAATAAGGATTGCAACTGTAAAACTGACTGGCTCTAGCTGTCTCTCTTGTCCCAGAGCACAGAAAGCTGAGATGACTGTTAACTAGAGGCACTCCAAAGGTGCTGATTTATAGCAAATACCTGCTGCAAACTGCAGCAAACCAGAAGCCGACTCATAAACACATTAGCGTCTGTGAGGTGGGGCATGGGATGAACAGTTAGAGGCAGTATCCTCAGCTTCTGCATTAGGCTATGTCAGACCCCCTGATGCATCAAAGCCCCACAATGCACAGTAAAAAACTAATCCTTCCCCTTTCCTAGTTTTCTATACTTTTCTCTTCTTTTCCTCCTTGTCCTGACAATAGCTTTGTTTCTCCTTCTGCTACTTACTCGCTTAAGTATAAGCCCTGATTCTGCACTTTCTTTAACCTAGAGTTGAGCTACTGGTGTGACTACCACTTCATTTCATACGCTTGTGGCCTGCCCAGACCCTAGTGACACCGCATCACACACCCGCACTGCTCACAGACGGACGAGTCGCAACTGCATTCATGGGGCTGATCTCAAACAGGCAATAAGCCTTCAGAGAATCAATACACCGTTACTTCAGTTTTAGCACGAAAAGGCAATGCAGAGCCTGATCAAAGGCTGTTTTCTTCTAAGATATTGTCTTTCTCACATTATTGCCTGCGAGTTTGAATTCCTCTTCTACATTTGTGCTACGATGTTGCATGATGTATTTGAAGTGTATTTTCAGAAAAAAAGATTTGAAAAACTAAACACAGCCTATAGAAAATGAAGACAATCTCCACTGATAAAGCAGGACAGTTCAATACTTTGTCTTCACTGGATCAAGGAGTGAGGCAAAATCCACTGGATGGGCTATCTGACAGCAGAACATGCATTATACTAGCAAATGTAGCCTAGGAAACAACTCTGCATTGCAGAGAAGAGCACTGAATAGCTGAATAAATGTGATTTTGATAACTAAGCATTTCCTTTGGCACACAGAAAAATTGCAGGTGCTACAGACCACCAGATCTGCATCAAGACAATAAGGCACGAAAATAAAGAGATACAGATGAGCTGTGAAAACATGTGGTTAAACACGGAAATATACTGGTAACTGTAGCGATCACTTACACAGATTAAATATCCAAGCTCATGGATATTTTTGCAACTCTGAAGATGTTAATTACAATAACTTCAGTTTTCCCAGAACACACAAAGGGATGCTTTCTATTCAGTTCATGTTTTCCTGTTGAGAATTTTTATTGCTGAAAGAGAGTCCTGGAGACAATTTTAAGATATTGAAATCCAACTGCCTGCTTAGCACTTTGTACATCCAAAAGTCTTTGTATGAAAACTCTTACAAAGGACTGCAGAACACAGATTCTGTCCTCAAAACTGTCCTGCTCAGCCCCGAAGAAATTAATGACACTGAGGAATGGAGGCGACATATTACCAGGGAACTTCTTGCACTCTAAAACAAAAAAGCAGGAGACAAGTCTTTAGAGTTGGAAGGCTTCAGAGTTCCTGATTTATTGGAGTTACTTCACAAAGGGCAAGACCAAAGGACGGGAGACTGAAGCAGCTTGCCTGAGGTCAGTTGCAGGGTATGAAATAGGTCTCATTTACGTCTGTTCTGACAGTTCCAAGCCGCATTCAGCATAACACTACCCCAGTCCTATCCCTTTCAAACTGGCACAACCACAAATGCTGTCTCTTGACTGCAGCAGGGTACCAGAACAACCCCCCACACTAGTGATGTCCCAGACGGATCAATGCAAGCCGTGGTCAGGCACATCTTTGCGTTCACACTGAAAGCTGCTCTTTCGAGGCAACAGAGTCAGAACCAAAGTGGTTCTAACGTGAGGCTGTGGTCCTGTCACATGCCTGCCCACCAACTCAGGGGACGAGAAAGCCAGAGGAGAGACAGCAAGAAGAGATCATGAAGGAAACTAGTCTATGGACAGCTCTTCCCACAGGAGCATGGAAAGAGAGAAAGTACTTAGGCCAAACATGCTAAAAATAAAGCTGCACATCACCTTTTCATTTACAAGACAGATACATTGGCTCTGACATTTTCTTCTGTTGAGTTTTAATTTGCTCAGAGACTCTGGTGGCACTGCTGTCGGTAATTGCGTCTCTTATTCTATGCTGCTTGCCTTGGATGCAGTGCAGCACGTATCACACCTATTCTTTATATCTGGTATTTAACCAACAATTCCCTTCTCTCACCTGCTGTTCTTTGGGACGGCAACTCAGATTTTTGCTTGTTGTCTCACAGCTGGTGCCCAGCTTGCACAGCACTCCAGTTCTTCCCCACAAATGCTTTCTGCATGTCTCCTAATGTTTGCCCTATCCCTCTATCAGGGTTCATGCACTGCATTCTTTGACAGCACTAATGTCTGAGCCATTCCTCACCTGTGTTCTGTTATGCCATCTTTCCATCTAACCTCACAACACTTTGTCCTTAATTGTCTAGGAGCTGGCTGCTGCTTCTCACCTCTGCACAACCTGCCACGCTACGCTGCCAGCTCTTACTCCTGCACAATGGCATTTCTACATTTTAAATCACTTAACCCATTCACTAAAGTCTTCTGCAGGAACTCCACCCTCACCCATTCCCACAGTGACTCTTAACTCATGTTCTTCTCCAGGCACAAGGTCTCTGTCTCTCTGATCGCTTTCACCTCAACCAGTAACCTCCCTTTCCATTCCCAGTCTGCTTGGCTGATGCTCTGCTCTTCCTCCATCCTTTTTTCCTCATACTTCCACTCTTCCTGCAACCTTTTGTAATTGCAGAAGAGAAATAAATTAGTAGTGGAAGCCAGTCAGTCCCAGTGAGATGAAAAATCTTTTAATTCCGAGAACTGTTCTACATATTTCCCAGGTTGTCTCAGAAAGTGTCATCTTTCGGGGCTCCTGCATCAGACATTTAGCTCCCTGCTTGGATGCAAGCTCCAAGCTTGTCAGAGGGACATCTGAACCAAGTCACTGGTGCTCTCTTCTGAGATTTGAACAGAAAGTTTATTCCTCTTACCCCAAGGTAGAAACGGATGTGGATACCAACATCAGAGTTCAAGTTTCTAGCAAGCAGTATCCAACACTCAGGACCTAGACATTTGAAACTTCCAGCACTTAAACTGTTTAACTTCATCTCAAGGAAGCTATTTTTACCCAGTCCTTCTACCTTGAGCAGATAGCTTTTCTGAATGAGCCATCACTGAGTCATCGACATTTCAAGATTAAATCAAAGCAATTAGCCCTGCCTTTTCCAGCTGATTTTCATTAAGGTAACATGGCAACTCGACAAAGGTCAGTGCCCTGTGAGTCTCACTTGATTCCCCTAAAAGCAAGCAAAGGATGAACTAAAACAAGTAAAATGGTGCAGAAAAATTACACATTACACATCAATAGGTATGTGGAATCAAAACAAGAGACTGAGACTACTCTCACTCTGTTGCACATCATGTAATACAAATTCTTCATATTCTGCTTATAGCTCAAGTGTCCTAGAAATTAAAAAACACCACCACTAAGTGCCATGTCACAGGTGTCCATGAAGAACAAAAGATTGATGATAGACACCACTGAAAGATCCATTTGAAATCTGTAGGGATATCACAAACCCATAGAAATGCTGGTTAGAAGGAGCAGTAGAGTTCATCTAGTCCAACTTGCAATACATCATGTTGCCACACCATATTTATTTTCACCAAGCAAAGCCAGGACTTCCTCAGCTCAGCGCTCAAAATCACTAGAAATGCTTCGTTTCCAGAAGGAACCAGTCAAACCAGAGTAAAGTTTTCAAAGCTACTCATGAACTTAAGGACTTGGACACATAACTGACTTACCACAGTGAAATCAATTTCTTTCCCTGAGATTTCAGAAGGTGAATTTTAGCTCAGGTTTACCAGAAGCTGAGTGCACACACAGTCAATTTCCATATGGTCCCAGAGCATCAGTGACTCATTCTTGCGTCTGGCCCTTTCATGGCACTTTCTGTGCCTAGTCAAGTTACTGCGGAGAATGGGAAAACAGGACTGGGGTTTTGATAGAGAGCCTAGAAGAGGTAATGCACCGAAGGCAGACAGGAGGCATGCAGTTATCTAACCAGTCAAAGAAGCGATGAGAAAATAACAACACAAATTCTCTCAAGGCCCTGTAATTGGAAGGAGTGTGGTCAGGTGTTCCCCCTCTGCTCGTCTGTGTAACCACAGTAACTCAGTCATGGACCTGCAGCTGAGATCTAACAGAGAATCAGTACAATAGGAATCTCTAGGAAATACTTTACACCCATTTGCTGAAAAATCCAACTATTATTTATCATCTTTCTAGTTACAGGAGAGCTTTTACATACTTCTTTGACATTATAAACTGAAACACACTACTACGATGCCTGTGCTCTTTCTGACACATTCGCTTCTCCAGTTCAGCTCACAGACCCTTCTATTCCCCTCAGCATTCACTGAAGGAATAAAACAAAGCGCTTGTGTGAGGATAAGACTGCTATTATTATTGTTGCCAGAATTTATTTTACAGGAGAAACGTGCAGTGAATACAGGAGAGATGAAGGGGTTAAGAAGAAGACAAGGCCAGGCTGAGAATGGGTTTGTAGGTGGACAGGGGTGACAACTACAAGATAAGACCTTGGTGGTGATCTTTTAGCTCTCCTTCCAGAAAAAGAACAGCAGCAAAACTCAGCATTCATCCTGCTGCAGCCCCTCTCCCTTGGACTGGGCGATGCAATTCACCACTATAGCTGCATTTGGATCCATCTCTGTCCTTCTTGAGACTTAGGCTTTGAAACAGAAGGCAGATCCAAATAGTACTTTGTTCCCTCACTTCTCAAACAAAACAAACAAAAAACCTTCTTATTTTAGTGCTGCAAAGAAGGCTTCCTTAGTCACAGTCAGCTTTGGCGCAGTGCTGCCAGCTGACAGGTGGAAATGTTCATTTTTAGAGAGGCCTAACGAGAGGGAGACATTTGTTAAATATTGGCACAGTAATGGGGCAACTGGTTGAGTTTATACTTGAGGTTTATGTGAAGTGGGAAATTCAGAAGATCAAGATTCGATGGCCAAAATGAACCAAATGTGGATCTGTGGGAACCTGGCTTTCTTTAGTACAAAGTGTTGACAAGGAAGAATGAAAGGAGTTCACTCTACAGAGGTCCTGGCAGCTGGTGGCAGTGTTACCTGGCTCCCACACAGTCCCATGCTGCTCAGAGCACAGGTACACGACTGTGCAAATCCCTGCAACTTCCCACCCCAGATGTCACCATCCACATCGTGAGGCAGGGAGCTCGCAGAACAGGAACATAAGCCCTTGAAGAAAAGGGCTTCCCAAGTCAGGGCTCTCTCTCTGACCCCGCAGAGCTCCTGGGACAGAAGAAACTCCTACCAGGCAGGAACCTGCTATGCACTTTCTCTATGGAAGCCTAACACTGTGAGGTCTCTCTGAAGTGCCCCTGCTTTTCATCACCCCCATCATCCCCTGTCTTTTACTCTATTGTCTTGGAAAGGAATAGGGTGTCCCCAGTTTATGATACCTAGAAATCCATTTCCAGCAACTAAACACCTGCCTCTCCCACTGGCTTCCAGGCAAAGCTCAGAGCATTTGGTTGGTCAAGTGTATTAAGATCAGCACAGAAACTAGGATCCTGGAAAATACCCTGTGCTGGTTTTGGCTGGGATAGAGTTAATTTTCTTCATAGTAGCTAGTATGGGGCTATGTTTTGGATTTGTGATGAAAACAGTGTTGATAACACAGGGATGTTTTCATTACTGCTGAGCAGTGCTTACACAGAGCCAAGGCCTTTTCTGCCTCTCACCCCACCCCACCAGTGAGCAGGCTGGGGGTGCACAAGGAGTTGGGAGGGGACACAGCTGGGACAGCTGACCCCAACTGATCCCAACTGGGATATTCCACACCATATGACGTCATGCTCGGCATATAAAGCTGGGGGAAGAAGAAGGAAGGGCAGGACGTTCGGAGTGATGGCGTTTGTCTTCCCAAGTAACCGTTAGGTGTGATGGAGCCCTGCTTTCCTGGAGATGGCTGAGCACCTGCCTGCCCATGGGAAGTAGGGAATGAATTCCTTGTTTTGCTTTGCTTGTGCGTAGCTTTTGCTTTACCTATTAAGCTGTCTTTATCCCAACCCATGAGTCTTTTCACTTTTACCCTTCTGATTCTCTCCCCCATCCCACCAGGGGTGGGGGTGAGCAAGTGGCCGTGTGGTGCTTAGTTGCCAGCTGGGGTTAAACCACGACAACCCTCTGCTTCCAAACTCTGCATTAGCTGCTCTAGTTGAAAAGCAGCAATCAATGTGGCAAGCCTGGAGATTCTGCAAGAAGTAATGACTGTTCGTCATTTACTTTGAAATACCGATGTTTCAGGTATTACTGGCATAATTCAGCAATAATTAAGTTAAATTAAAATTCTTAGCAGTGAGAAAAAGAATCACTAGGAGTTCACATCTAAGTTTAGTTAAAATGGTGATGATGCACTAGCAAAGTAATTTCCTATTTTCTTTGTCTCATTTCCATGACACATTTTCTGTTTTTCAAATCTCTATTTGCTCCCTGGCTGACTGAGGAGGATAAGGAACTGCATTAATTCTTGTGTCACTGTATGGTCAGTGCTTTCTAACCACCAGAGGTTTTGGACAAACCAACCACATTGGGAATGGTTCTTTCTTCTTCCATTTTCCCAGGGAAAACTCTTCTTGAGATCTGAAGAGGTTTTTTCTGTTTTTTTTTTTTTTTTTAAACACTGAGTTTCTGTTCTTATCATTTGCTTCAATGGTTTGCTTCTCACTGCATAAGTCTCACATGGAGCGGCATCTGGCCCTCTGTTATTCCCAGCACTGCAGAGAAAAAAGTCAGCATAAAGCAATCCGAGTTTTATTGATTTTATGAATTTGTCCCAAGAGCTACCAATTACAAACTCCACAAATAACATCTGAGGGGAATGAAACTGCACTGAAAAAGGAAAATAACTACTAAAAATCCATTCCCCTCTAATTTCCATGGGAAACCATATTTCTCACCGCCTTCCCAAGCTACTAAAGAGTGGCTATTCTAATCTAGATGTCAAGTCATAAGCAATGTTGGGATCCAAAACTGAGTAAGAGTTTCCTTTTCACAGGACAGCAGACCACGAGCAAAGTCTTGCATGACTTTCACAGTCTGAGAACTTGACTGGGACCAGGACACAGCTTGAAGTACTGTTCTTCCAAGCCACAGAAGTTGCAAAGATTCACCATTACATGAACAGCAAAGATACTTCCATGCCACTGAAGAACACAGAGGAAAATACAAGGAACCTAAATCTGGTCAATGGACTTACTGATCTTCAGAACGGTCTTCCCATGAGCAACAGGCAAGTTCAGCAGTCACAGCTGAGGAAGGTATTGTCCCACTGTTAATATACCTAGTTGTTATTCTTGTTAAGTGGGAGCATCTAGAGCATCTGCCAGGTACCTGAGGGTCCACAGGGAGAATCTAACAGTACCTGCCCAGGGACAGCACTCAGGCAGGAGAGATCAGGGTGATGCAATAGGAAGCAGCACAGCAATGAACATGGTGTGTACAGGAGGAATCCCTGTATCACCCAAATGCAGGTTCTTGTTGACTGCTTAAGCTGCTTCAATGGAGATGCTTCACCCCTGAATGGTTACACTATGCTTTGCATAGCTCCACATCGTCTAACATAACACACACCTTCTTGGGAACAGAGCTTAGCACTTCCTTTCTTTTAGCCTTTCAGAGCTGCCCTGGTGAAACCACCACCAACCACCTACCTTCAGCCAGTGACCTGCTCTCAAGCAAGTGCTCCACAAAGGCAGAGACAGCAGGGTTCCTTCCAGAACATCCTCCACCTCCTCCTCCACTGTGTCCTTGTCCTCAGTTCACTTCAGTGAGTCTCTTTTACGACCCAGCAGGATGGGGAAGCTGCAGAAGCAGCACTGTCGGTAATTATAGCAGGACAAAGTCGAGGACCACTATTCACACCAGTTTTCTTTCACCCCATCCATCATTTCCACCCCCAAGTGACTGAGTGCAGATGCCTGTGGACATTTACTTTACCTGCACTTTAGGTGACACCCTGTGGCTGAGAGGAGGAATTACGGGTGACCATTCCTTCAGTGACACTCCCTAAAGTTTTGTGATAATAAACACAGAGGCTGAAACCCAGTGAGTCGCAGAGAGTCTCAAGCATCAGCGAGAACAGCCTGATTCCACCTTCTGCAGCAGGGTTTCAGACCTCATCCTCCCACAGCTTGGCTGGATGGAAAATGGATCATAAGGCACAATAATACAAGAAATCCCACATCCACAAGAGTCCCCACACTAGATGTAGCTGAGTGGGATTTTTCCTCTCATTTTGACACTGTGAGATAAGGATTTCCTGCTTTGTTTCCCTTTGTAATGCATTTGATTCTTTCCCTTCCTCATATGTTCCTGAGCCATTCCCTCTTCCACTCCTCCCCTGGCCCCAGAAGCACACGATTTTGCAATTCCTAACTTGTGGGAAGAAACTGAACCTCAGTCCATCTGTTTGCCAGCTGGTAGTTGCTGTCATCTTAGGCAACAGCTCACTATCTGATGCAAGTGACAGAGAGGTGGATGGTGCAGCTTCCTTAGAGAGAGGGTCGTGGAAGCCTCCAAAAATAATGTGGGCAACCCTATGTTTGCTGACCCTTCTGAAGGTCACAAGGTTCACAGCTCTCTCAGAGACCTGTCATCGTGCTCTCACTGCGACAAGCCACTTTCCCCAGCAATCCTGGGTGACGACCCCTCTGCCATGAGTTTGGGGTCACCATCCTGAAGGGCAAAGCAAGGGACTGGGCCTCCTGCTACTGCTGTCAGGTCTGACTGACTTCGGCAAAGTATCAGATGGGCTTGGTGCAGAACGGCAGCAGCAATTCCTGGCTCTGGGAAATGTGTGAAGTCTGCCTCAAAAGTCAAGCCGACTTCAGAGAATCCCAATCAGACACAATAGGATCATAGCAAAGCCACCTCATAACACAAGTGAGGAACAAAAATACTAATCAGTGTTTAATTACCTGGAGAAAACGTCCCTGAACATGACTGAAGTAACATTAACAATCTTATTTTCCTACATGCAATTAACTTCTGTTCTGTGCTTAATGAAAAAATCACACATTTCGCAGGATGATAGTAGTGGCAGCAAGAAAGATGGGTTATTTTCATTCCTCCTTTTAAATATTGTTTTCAACATTCTTTTTCCATACTGCAAAATCAGAGCGATCTCTCACCACAAATTATGCTTCACAATGGAAAGAAAAAAAGAAGAAAAACTCGAGGAAAAAAAGTAAAGCCTTTCCCATCTGTGCACGCACTGAAATCAAGAGCCTCCCACTGCTGTATTTGTGGAAGAATTCAACCTAAACTAGCAAGAGAAAATGAACAAAGATGGTTGAAATCTTAATCTGGATACAGGGCTACTGGAGTCAAGCTGACCTAATCAACTGCAGATTTGATCTCAGAGAGAAGCTTTACGAGCTTAAAAATTATGTTTTATTCCCTCCCCCAGAATTCCAATTCCGGCCTTCTTTTTCCTCTGCCGTGTTTGTTTGGTTTCTCATCTGCCTCCTTCCTTTAACTTTCACGTACTCTTGACTCCCTAGCCGACAAATACTGTGTTGGTCAACCCAGGATGGCTAAAACAGGGCTTCTGCAAGACTGCAGACTCTTTTTTTTTTTTTTTACAGCCTTTTTGTAGTGAGTCCATAATTAAAATTGGCTACAAAACATCTCTTCTTACCCCAGATCTCCTTGTCTCTTTAAACAGTCCAGTGGAATAAAAGCCTTCTGGACATCTAACAAGGTTACAGAAGAGGGAAGAGGTGGGAGTAGTTCTAGGGCTTTGTAGCACTTTTCTGAGTGTAAAAACATACACGCATTGCCTAGCAAAAAGAGAAAGTTGTGTATTTGATCTTTGAAACTCTTCTTTCAGAAATGTGTTTTAAATATATAAAGAGCCCTTCAATCCAAATGGCAGTGCACCAGAACTGCTTAGCATCTGTTGCCTCTCAGGCTGGGATGCTTCCTTTTACCTTGTTCTTTTCCCCAGCCCACACCTCAGCTGCATCTCCTCACTGCATCCAGCTGTACCTCTAGAAATCACCACTCATGCTTACAAGGCTGTGTTGATGGGCATTTTATTTCTCTCTCTCCAATAAAGATGAAAGGCCACCAGAGCATAAAGGGCCTCTGTCTTTTACAAAGGGACTTAGCTTTCAAAAATGCACCTTTTAGAAATCAAGCCAGAATAACCTCTGAGGAAAAAGTAAGTCATCTTAATGTGACCAACAGAAGTGCTCAAGACACTAAAATACACAAGATAAAACACAAGTGAAAATGTTAATTGAGCCTCTAGGCTAGCCGGCTATAAAAGTGCACATTCCTGTAATAATCAGGACAATTCTTACCTATATAGTATGAACAAGACCCTGTGACCAATGATTTCCAAGCAACGCTTATGTTTTATATGCAAGCTGAAGCCACCACTCCAGAAGAACTTTCAACAATAATTAATCAGAAAGAAAAGCAGCAGAGGTTAGATCTTGATAAAAGAATGGCTGTTTAACCTATGAAAATTAGCTCTTTTGCTCTTTTAAAAATTAAATCATCTCTTTAACCCCTTTCAAAAGAGGGAGGATACAAAACAGAAGAGCCCTTAATTCACTTCTTCACGCTTCCGTCAGCACACAAAAGATTATTTGCCTCTGTTCAAGATGAGACAACAAAGAACTGCAGGAATTATTCTTTCAGTGTGGAGTAAGCCATGTCAATAGATACAATTGTGATACTTGTGCCAATGGCTCTTTCTCCCATGTCCATCCATGTGAACAACAGTCCAGTTGCTAAGTCACCAACCCTCTCCAAATCATTCTCAACAAGGCAGCTGGTTATAGGGCTGCCAAGGAATCATAGAATATCTCAAGTTGGAAGGGACCCATAAGGATCATTGAGTCCAACTCCCCGCTCCTTGCAGGTCTACCTAAAACTAAACCATATGACTAAGAGCGTCGTCGAGACGCTCCTTGAACTCTGACAGGCTTGGTGTTGTGACCACTTCCCTGGGGAGCCTGTTCCAGTGACCGACCACCCTCTCAGTGAAGACCCTCTTCCTAATGTCCAATCTGAACTTCCCATGACGCAGGTTCATTCCATTTCCTCGTGTCCTGTTGCAGGTCACCAGAGAGAGGAGACCCGCATCTCCCCATCTGCTGCCCCCCTTGAGGAAGTTGTAGACTGCGATGAGGGAACCGCTCAGCCTTCTTTTCTCCAAGCTGAACAATCCAAGTGACCTCAACCACTTTGCGTAAGTCTTGCCCTTGAGGCCTTTCACCATCTTGGTTGTGCTCCTCTGGACACACTCTAATATTTGATGTCCTTCTTATATTGAGGTGCCCAAAACTGCACACAGTCCTCGAGGTGGGGCCGCACCAGTGCAGTGTAGAGTGGGACAATCACCTCCCTCGACCAGCTAACTATGCTGTGCTTGATGCACCCCAGGACATGGTGTGCACGGTGTACACACCCTCAGAACAAGGAGTAGGCGAGGAAGGACCAAATCCCCATCATTGCAAGGGTAGCAGTGCTTATGGTGCCTGTTTTCAGCAGCATAGTCTCTGGAGAAGATGAGGATGCTTTTTGCAATACCCAAACACTCATCTGAAGTGGCTATCTCAGCCAAAGAGCTTTCCTACACTGAGAGAGAGAGGGGGGGATTTGCAGAGAGGGAGTTAGAGCTATAGATACCTTTTGTTCCTGTTGGTCACAAAAGCAGTCTGGCCTCCTAATGTCAATCACCAGGTGTGGGTTCAGTTCAGCTCAACCCAGGGATGAATTCAGCAGCCTAAACACCAGCAGCCTAAACACAGGCATCGTACCATTTGTCTTAGAGTATCTGCAACACCTATGTGGCCTGGAAGATAAAATACAAACCTACACAAGGCTTGGGCCCTCTGAAACAGGAACTAGACATGAGGCAAGACACCCCTGGACATATCAAATGGCACTGATGCTTCTGCATGGGCTCCTGAACTGATCTGTACATTTAGGTTGAGCTCAGTAATTCTCTAGGCTTCATCCTCTATATCGATTAGAGCTCCAATAACTTGTATTACAGTTTAGATACTTAAATTAGCTGTTGATATCTACAGGGAAATAGCTAGATTTGTGTGTCTTAATCTGCAAGCTGGAGGCCTTCCAATGCTTCCACCTCCTGCCTGCAACCAGTGCAAACCAAGCTGACTAGCCCCTGATGGACGGGTCTCACCACAAAATACCCCTCCGCTGCACTGGCTGTTGTAGACAAACTCGAATCAGACAGCTAAGGCTACAAGAGTCAACACTTATTGTCCATCAGATGAACATCTAATCCTGGATTTCCTCATTGCACAGGGGAATTTGTAAGGAAAGGAAAGAGCTGAAGTAGACATACTTTAGCCTGTAACAAGGTGTAAGTACTTACATGTACGATCACATTTTTGCAAGCAGCAAAAAGAGTCTCATTACTGCCCATTTGCTGAATTAATCAAGCTTCAGGATATCCTAATAAGTGAATTAATCTGTTTCCTAAAACAAGAATAAAAGCTTCACACTGTCAAAGTATAAACACATCTAGAGGGCAGCAATGATATTGTCATCTTTAGCTAAATATAGATCCTGAGCAGAGACAAGTGCACAGCCACACACTGCACCAACACAGACATTTTTCCCTTTTTCTTTTTTCCCCCTTTGAGAATAATACATAAGCTTTGCTGCAAAACTGAGAAGTTGTATGTGGGTGCCATCATTTTCAGATCCTTGGTCAAAGAATGTTTTGCCTATATTCACAAATCACACTACAGGGTAACCAGATCTTGATTTGTCAGCACAACTTTATTTCCCAAATAAAGAGGGAGGAAAAAAAAAATCACCAAAGTAACAAAGTGTCAGAGATGAAAAATACTCACAGACTGACAGACTTTGTTTTATGAATCCAGCTGAAACTTAACTGAGTCACTCAGCAGTTCCCAAGAGACAAACAGAAACATAGACACATGCACAAAATCACCACGGGAATTTTTTGCAGTTAGAATGGAAATATTTTATGCAAACAGTTTATTTGATAGTGGCAAACAGGAGGGGATTTTTTGTGCACCAGTTCTTGTTGTTAAGTTTTTTGACTCAAATACCCTTTTGTTAAATTTTGCTGGCGTATTGCAGGGTTTGATAGCATTCCCCATCCGAGCACTCAGAGGTTCTGAGTTAGACAGAGTGACAATCAAAGCATGATAGTTGACAAGATGGATACCAAGTCAAGGTAGGTCCATCCAAAGCCTTTGATGAGCTGATCTGTGGAGCAACCTACTTGTCACGTTTTGTCTTGAATTCCATACACTATGTGCACAGAGGCTACAATAAGGCGCAGAAATAGCCCCATGAGTACCAGAACTTGGGCAGCCTGGTTTGCCATGGGTCAGTGTCTTGTGCTTGACTGAGTCTGGTATTTTCATACAGTTCGGGCACTTTGAAGTCTGAATTTTCTAGTATCTACGATGCAAAAGCTTTTCTTTATGGGGAATGCTACTGGGTTCATTCCCTCCAGCTGATGAGCTACTTTTATGAAACTGGTAGAAATTTGGAATCTTTGAGATTTTCATTTCTAAAAAAAAAAATTACTGAAATTGATTGAAAAGTTTTATACACATTAGAATAAGAAATATACTCACAGCCATACAAAACCAAACTAAAGATATGCTATAGTTCCTAAAAGGCAGCAGCTTGCAAACACAGGATGCATGACAGTATAATAAATAGCTGAGTTATGACCTAGAACTGGATAAGCCCTTAGTAAAAGAAAGGCATTGCACAGTGCTTTTTCTAAACTTGTCTGATTTTGCTCTCTAAAACAATTCAGTACAATATTACACACCATCATTTCTCCATTTGCCTCATCAAAATGCAAAACAAGACAGGACAAAAATACACTACATGTCCCAGGCAGACGTCTTATGTTGATTCAAGCCATCTCCCGATCAAACCTTCACTTCGCAGCTGGATTATTCACCTCTGAAATTTGCAACATCCATTTCCCATTTTTTACCAGTTGTCTGTGCTTATTTTATTATCTGCACGAGGTGCACAGTCTAGGTTTTTAGCACATTGAGTCCCACCACAAATGGCCCTCTAGTCAGCCCACAAACTAACTTGGTGAAATCATGCAAGTAAAAGTAGTCAGACTGTGTCTGTATTTGGCCTTCCCAAACTTTGGACATGTTCTGCATGTAGTACTTGCCACAACTTTCAAATCAGAGAAGAGATTGCATTTCTGTATTCAAATCTTAACCTGCTGTCCTACTGTTTTCCCAAGCCTTAATCACCAACTGCTATCTCCCAAGAAGCTACTGATTTTACAAGTTGACTCAAATCTCAGTATAGTCCTTCCCTTCCTTTTCTGTGCCACAACTTGGAAGAACACACATGGAAGAGTATAAGATCAAATGAAAGCCACCTACAGTGGCTTCAGTGTACGTTAGTTCTCTATTGCAAGCTACATACGCTACCACATCTGGGCACCAGTACGCACTACCAATCATTCCTGCAGACATACATTTTCTCAACACGACTACTCACATTTTATGTTGAAACGAGAAAAATGTCCATTTCCCCAGACTATGACAAAATAATGCTTCAGCATTTCAATAACATATTTTCATCAGTCTTTAATTTAATTAACATCCCATTGTTTCAAGAGCAATGAATTTAAGAAAATTTATCAGTACCATAATAGAAGTGTTAGCCACCATTGAGAAGGAGAGGAGCAGGGAAGAACTTTAAATCGGGTTGTTGGTGAACTACTGAAAGCATTAACAGAGTTTATAAAAATAAAGAGGCATTGGAGATTTTTTTTCTTCCATGCACAGGAAAAGCATTTAAATTCTCTCCACTGTGTTTATGATATAAATAAGGAATAATCCATAATACATTTCTTTAATTTTTTTTCTTTCCTCTTTCCTTTTGGAGAAACAAAAATAAGGCAGTGGAAATACTGACATCCTCCACCAAAAAAAGGAAATGGAAAAAAAAAAGCGCCATACTTTTCTGAGGTACCTTTTCTATGGCTGTTATTTTAGGGTGCATTCTGATACGCTTGCTCTTGTCTGAGCTGCCTTAATTCTCAGAAATTTTCTTCTGATCTCAACTGAGACTGTAAAGGTAGTGGACTATCTGGTATAATCAAAGATAGCATAACCCAGCATGTTCCTACCTATTTTATTGCAAAAAGCACAGGTCAGAGAATATAGGGTTTGAGGATGATCTGCAGTTCTCTCTCCTTACTCTGCTCAAAGTCAAGGATGACAGAAACTGATCCCTAAGAACAAATCTGGAAGAGGGCTTTGTGCAAAACTGCTATGCAAAATAGCAAATACACAGAACTTTTGACCGTTGACACCTAGAGCTGGGGAAAGATTAAAATCACTTTCAACAAGTTAAAAAATAAGGTCTAAGATGACAGGGTCATTCTTTTACGGGACTTACTGAGAATGCTAGACACACAAAATTAACACTACCTGAAAATTAGACTACTAACACCTGAGCAACAGTTCAGAGTGAAACACGGAATGAAATGTCCCCACAGTCAAAAGCACACCGAGTAGTCTGAAAAAATGAGTGACAACCAAGTGAGTACACATATTTGGAAATGATATGTTAAAAACTCTTAATGAAAGGTCCAAACAGTATTGACAGATAAGGAAAAGGAAATGAGTGCCTGGGTCTGACAGCCTGAATAATAAATTTTTAGTGAGTCATCATGATTGTTTACCTCTAAGATTAAAGCATGGGTTCCAAGAGATTTCTAAGGAGCCCCCATACTCGCTTGTTTTGAATATTATTTACCTCATAATATCCTCTACTCTTTCCCTTGCAGTAATGATGCAGCCACCCCAGCCAGCCGCTGATGAAGTTACTAAACAGATTCCAGACCCCAGCCTTCTGTTTGTTAGATACGACTTCCAGTCTGGTTTGTCCCCCTGTTCACACATACAGCCTCTCAAAGGGAGAGTCCTTTCAAAATACAGTTCTTAGGTGTTAAGACTAAGTACTTGACAATGTTTTTTAATTATCTAAACGGCTGAAGCACTGCTACAAATACATTCAGCTACACATATCTACACACGAACAAACACACAAAGCACAGTATACCCTCCTTGGATTGCAGAGGGTATTTTTGCCCAGATCTACCTAAATACACTTAAGTAAAGAGGAAACAGTGTCCAAAAGTCTGTGCTTTTGAGAAATCTGCATCATTCCAGGGAGGAATTTTGAATATACAGGCTGGAATGTGGAGGAAATGTTGATTCCCAGGCAAACACTTTTTTTCTTTTTTTTTTTTTTAATGGAAAATATATTTTGTCTCCCCAGGTGCCTTCTCAATACCAGATCTGTGGGAGAAGGAAAGGAGTTTGTACTTACTCGTGGTGTTGTATTTGATCCCATTGAAGAACTCCGGGCAGGGTCTCTCTACGAGTTCCCCCGCGGAGGTTCTGGGCCAGCAGGTCCCGATCTGATCAGTTGTGGCATTGCAGTACGGACCTTTTGTGTTAAAAAAAGGAGATAGAAAGGGAAAAAGAAGCAGTTGAGAAAGCACAAAAGCGACACACTTTGCATCACAAAGCAAACCGAATCTTAGCACTTATAAAGCTTTTCCGAGCCCTGCGCTAGGTAAACGTTTCCTACCATCAAAGCGCAGGAAAGGGATAGAGGAACTCTCTAAAAAAGTCTCTTGTAAACGATCCAGGAGGCTGCAGTTGACATCAAATTCTTCTAAGATGAACTGAGATATGGTCACATCCATTATTGCCCCCAGGATTGCTGGACTGGATCAGGCTCCTTCCCCCTTTTCTGGTTTTTTTTTTGTCCCCTCTCCTTTCTTCCTTTTTGGAAACAAATGAACATCAAGCTGCGGACACCCTGCAATCTCGTGTGTGTGAGCCTCCCTTCCTCCCAGCGTGCTGACAACTTGGCTGAGAGTCTGCGTCTGGCTGTGCAGTTCAATCCTCCAAGCTCTTCTTTGCTTTAAAACAGCAGCTCAGGAACCAATGGGATCACACTGAGCCCAGAGTAAGGGGCTTGCGTCTCTTAGCCAGCTTCCCTGGTCTAGCAGCTCTCCAATGCCGCCTCACATTGCCAGACTGTTGTATTGCTTTCTCTCCCTCCCTCTTCTCACTCTCTCACACACGCGCGCACACACACACACACAGACAGTTTTATTGTTGGCTTCAGGGATGAGCACTTTTGCAAAACTACTCGCTGCAAATTAGAGCCAGGGAGAAAAGGAAAAGCCATAAGATAAATATAACTCCTCTG
>VYZW01017809.1:973-16450 GCA_013401315.1 Balaeniceps rex
CAGAGTTCTCTCCTCATTTCCCTTCCTCAGAGAAAGAAAAGCCCACTGTACCTTATCCAGCCTTCTTTTCCCACTACAGTGACGGTTTTATCACCCATTTCCCTATCCACTGATGCGAAGAGCTCATGGTTTCCAGGCAGAATAGTCACCCCCATCTCTTCTGGTATGCAACACAAAGCTTAGGGCAAGAAATGCATTCGTCAAACAACCTGGTTACACCAATACCCTTCTTACTTCAGTTCCATTGGCTTTCAGGAAATTACCTTACCAACATGGAAGTATCATGGACTCACAGTCCCAGTCTTGGCTCTTTAGGTCTCTTTCTCTTAATCCAAGTAAATCCACATCCAAACACATCATCTAACATTATAAATTAGTCTGTTAACACAGTCATGGATCTGTGCTTGGAGCGTAAGATAAACAAGACAGCTACACACCCAAATAACTGATTCAAAAGCACGCTATGGTCTGCAGGTCAAGTACAATGCCTTCTGGTTGAACCTCACTTCTGTCTGGCCCTTACGGAGTTAATGCAGGTTCATGTGAAATGCCATGAACACTTTGTGATCTTTATGACATCCTCAGTGAGGCAAAGGCTCAGGTGAATCTCAAAGGATTCCCTACCCTGATTTTGATGGAAAAATGGCAGACAGAGAGAAAGATGAAGGAGAAGGAAGAGAAGAAGAAAGAAATGTCTCTCTTATTTGTAGAAATGAAGTCTTTAAATCCCTAGAGGACAATCAAGAGGGAGAATTAAGCCTGATGGCAGAAATACAGGGTCATCAACTAATTGCTCATACAGCCCAGATGCTCTAGTTTGGAGGTTGTTGTCTACCTCTGCATTTGTCTACCTCTACATTTTTGTTACCTTTAAATATGAGGGAGGAGGGTTTCAAATGGCACACTAAGTTTTTCCTCATCTCTTCTTTTTCTGTTTGAAAAATGTCCCCCAGTAATCCTTAATTATTGCAATGACCTTTCAGCACCTGACTTTAAAGTTAGTGGGACTGTTCAGCTAGGTAAGGAATGCAAGACCATACTTTAAGGAAGCTACTAATTTACCAGAGTGGCTTCTGGATCATAAAGCTGAAGGCCCTCCTTCTCAACATGCACTGCAAAATAGATCTGACCGCACTTTCAAATGCAGTGACAACATGACCATTACCTGGTAAAATATTTCTCTTTCCTTCTCATTCCAGGTATGCCGGCAACGAATGTAAAGGCAATTTTCAGCGTGGGAACAGGACAGCCTCATACCATATGGAGCAAGAGAATTCAAGCAACAAGAGACTAACAACAGCTTAAAGTTCTTCACAGACAGTACAACTCTAGAACTACCACAAGAATGTCATATATGGCTACCTTCTCTGCCACACCACGCTACGGCTTCTCACAATGAATTATACTCTGCTACACGAGTAGAGTGTTAAAGAAAACCACTTCTCAAATTGAGCCCTACTCTTCTAATCAAAATCTGGTCCTTACTGCATGTGCTTGAGATTTACACAGAATGTGCAGAGTTGCAAATCGTTGTATGTGGAGAGGAATATCAGACATAGATAAACACAGATCTTTGTTTCAGTTGATAGACTCATTTGTTAGAAACAGGAGACATCCTTTATTGCTAGAAATGAAGTATGACTGTAGTGAGCAAAGATAAAATTCAAAAATGCAGGTCTGTGGTTATGAATCTTTCCAGCTTCATTGATGTTAGAAAATATTTACTGTGGGTGTAAAAAGATTCAACAGCATAAATAATAAATGGCTTGTAGCTACACATTAATATATTTCTTTCAGCACATTAATACACTTGTCATTCTCTACAGCTATAAAACCTGTACAAGTGAATCATGTTACATGAGACAAATGATGAGACGTTGCAGGCAGTTTATAAGAACACACAAAAGAACCAACCTTGACACACTCATAAACTGCCAATGTTATTTTTTTTAAAGTGAGGTGTTTTGGATGAATGTGCAGAACACTATCTACCATATGAGAGCACAGAAACATTCATTCCAGAATAACTGTGATTTTATACAAGGTCAAATTCAGCGTCAATGCTTCACAGCCTTACAAGAACACAAAGGACCCGTTTTATATATTTATTTATGCCTGGCAATGGCCTGGTCCTCTGTTTACAGCATAAGCAAATAAAAAATAAAGAAGGGGGTTAGGTCACATCTGAACAAATTATGACTATGACAATGTGTCTCATTAGTCCCACTTTCTTTCTGTTAAGTCCAATGGGACCATTGCCAAATAAGATGTATAGAATGAGGGGTCTTGCCCCGCTCTCCTCCTTACAACACATTAGCCAAAAAGATTTCTTGTGGCTTAATTCAGGTCACGCCAGTCAAGCTTTTGCTCTCCCTGCCTTCCACTCTGCTTTGTTGTGATAACTTTCAGTGCATGCTGGGAAGATCTGAGTAGTCATCTCATATGGTCTTAAGCTGGGAGGAAGCATAGAAAGAAAAGGCGGAGGGTAACAAAATGCTCAGAAGTCAATCCCCCATTTCCTCTGAAAACACACAGAGACTCTGCATGATAACTGGCTTTGAAATATCACATAGCTCAGAAAGCAGAGAACAAGACAGAAATAACGTATGATCATGTTGCCCAGTATCCCATCTCTGACAATGACCAAAGTCAGATGCTTCAGAAAATGATGTGGCCCACCAACAAAACCAGCCTGCTCCAAATTGCCAGGATCTACACTAGGGCATCCTAAGCAACCTTATATGCAGTAAGAGAATTAACTATTTGGGTTATGGGTCTTGCCTTCATTGCCCAGCATGCAGCATTGTAGCTACAGTGCTGTAACTCATAGTTTTAAACCATCCAACTCATATTTGCTCATTTTTTTGAGAAGCATCATCGGTCTTGGCTTTGAGACCTTGGGCTAGTGGCTTACATATTCCTTTGGGCATCTCTGTCCAACCCAGGTGCAAAATCCAGGACTCTAACAGATTTAAACACTGCAGAATTGCCAGCTCTCAGATTCAGATTGCTTTGACCCTCTGCTTTTCATGAGGTATTTGATACCTGTGAATATAGAAATATCCTGATTTTCGGCTTTTCACGGCATCATATCTAAGGTGCCATTATAGCCAAGGAGGACCTAGATTTTGATTCAGCTGTCCAAAAATACATGTCCAGCACCATTTGAGATACTCTAGCATATCTGAGATAGCCACATGAGGCTGGCAGATAAACATGGGACCTAGGGAAGACCCACACCTTCTGAAGCAGCAGCTGGAGGCCAAGCAATTTGTCTTCAGGCATCTCAAATGTTCTGGGACACCCATATCTAAGCAACCAAATCAGATATCCATTGATTATAAGGGCTGATCAGATCTCACTTTAAGATACGTATGCATGGGCACATGATCTTGAAAAGTTAATCTGAATTCCAGCTAGCAAGACAATATCAGTGCACACTGCTCCTCTAAATCCCCTCAGTGCCCCACCACTGTCAGACTCCACAAGGAGCAACAATAGCAAATTTTCTTATAAGCGCTTGGTCTTCTAGTATGTATCTCCACTCAGGCTACTGGATATTAGACTGAGCAAAAATTAGACCTTCCACAGAAGGGAAGAAGCCCATCATCAGCATGTCACTAGGGAGAGTCTTTCACTATTATTGCTTAGGCTTTACCCTATGTAATAGATTTTTATTCCTTGGGTTACCTAACTTGAATCCTTCATAAATGTGTCAAACCTCCTAAAATACAAACAAAGAGCAGCACAAGTAGCCTTGTAGAGCAAATGAAGCTTTCCTGACAATTTTCTTCTCTTGGTTGAACTATTATGAACATCCTCTCACAGAGGAAACAAATTCTGGACGTGTCATATCTCTTATGATATCTCCAGTGCAGACGTCTCCAGAGCTGGCAATCAAGCTAGGTTTTCTTTGCAGCCAATGGAAAGAAATAGGAGCTTTTGTAATGCAATTCACCTGATCTATTGTAATCACCTATGTTAGGATGAGACTGATTTTGCCCTCAGCTCCATCCAATACCCTGAGTAGATCTCTGCTGTCTGTGAGAGGAACATGTAACAACTTGGACTGACATAAAAGTCTGCATTTAGTCAAGTGAATCCCATTCCAGATGCCTAGAACAAAGACCAAGTTGTTTGCTGAGCTTTTTCACACTGGCCAGCAGCACCTTGTCTCCCTAGAGCATTTGACAACTGTAATCCCATGAATTTGGGCCTATCATTTCATGGGAGATCAAACAAAAATAAAATTAAACACATCAAGAATAAAGATGAGAATAAAAATGTTCTGATATGACAGGACTATCACAATGCTAGCAACATAACATTATGTTCAGAGATTCCATGTCTTAAATTTAATGTAATTATTTACAAGAGGAAATCAATACAGTACAAACACTGTATAATAGATTTGTATCTCTCTGCTAACCAGCTGATTATTATAAGCACTCCAGGACAGTCAGCAACCACCAGAGAAAATGCCTGGAAATTAAGTGGAAGAAATCATGAGCAGTCATGCCAACTTCAAGAAGTGAGACAGTAGTTCTCAAGAGCATCATTCTGTAACAGATAGCGAGGTAGGGTCCAGTCACACTAGACAGAAGCTGGAATGATTAGGCATGAAAATGGATTATCATAATAGAACAGAACAGAATATTTCAGTTGGAAGGGACCTACAACGATCATCTAGTCCAACTGCCTGACCACTTCAGGGCTGACCAAAAGTTATAATATTATTAGGGCCATGATAACTGAGGAAAAATAACCTAATGACTCCCTGATTTGTGACTTGCAAAGCTCTTTCGAACTGCTACCATATGAGATTGCAGCCCCAGAAGAACAGAATGGATGGAAGGACATTATCTCTGTAGCATCAGCTTGTGCCTGTGTCTGGAATCTGCGACCCTTACTATCGACATAATTTTGGATACTTCCAGGGATAAAAAATCCACCTACCTCCCTTCAGATCTCTTCCATAGCTTGACTCACTACCCTTCGACCTTTTTATTACCAGGACCAATATTTCTGATTCTGTACCACAGGGTAACAGGTCTTGCATACGTATTGGCTGGACATTTGAGAGGTCCATAGTAGCAGAGGGATTCATCTCACCTAACTTCAGCCATCTAAAATTTGGGTGTCTAGACTAAGCCAGGTATCTAGGCTCTCTAACTGTCTCCAGGGAAATGGCCACTTTCAGAGAATGATGATTCATTTAATTTGGAGAAAAATACCTTGAAATTCATAACTCTTAGATATTCTACTTAGTAGGATACACGTTCACAAGCCCTGATCCTCAGGGGGGACTTCAACCACCCCGATATCTGTTGGAGGGACAACACAGCAGAGCATAAGCAATCCATGAGGTTCCTGGAATGTGTTGATGATAACTTCCTTCTCCAAGTGATAGAGGAGCCAACAAGGAGAGGTGCTGCGCTGGACCTTGTTCTCAGCAACAAGGAGGGGCTGGTGGGGAATGTGAAGCTCAAGGGCAGCCTTGGCTGCAGTGACCATGAAATGGTGGAGTTCAACATCCTTAGGGCATCGCGGAGGGTACACAGCAAGCTCACTACCCTGGACTTCAGGAGAGCAGACTTCAGCCTCTTCAGGGATCTGCTTGGTAGAGTACGATGGGATAANCAACGATCATCTAGTCCAACTGCCTGACCACTTCAGGGCTGACCAAAAGTTATAATATTATTAGGGCCATGATAACTGAGGAAAAATAACCTAATGACTCCCTGATTTGTGACTTGCAAAGCTCTTTCGAACTGCTACCATATGAGATTGCAGCCCCAGAAGAACAGAATGGATGGAAGGACATTATCTCTGTAGCATCAGCTTGTGCCTGTGTCTGGAATCTGCGACCCTTACTATCGACATAATTTTGGATACTTCCAGGGATAAAAAATCCACCTACCTCCCTTCAGATCTCTTCCATAGCTTGACTCACTACCCTTCGACCTTTTTATTACCAGGACCAATATTTCTGATTCTGTACCACAGGGTAACAGGTCTTGCATACGTATTGGCTGGACATTTGAGAGGTCCATAGTAGCAGAGGGATTCATCTCACCTAACTTCAGCCATCTAAAATTTGGGTGTCTAGACTAAGCCAGGTATCTAGGCTCTCTAACTGTCTCCAGGGAAATGGCCACTTTCAGAGAATGATGATTCATTTAATTTGGAGAAAAATACCTTGAAATTCATAACTCTTAGATATTCTACTTAGTAGGATACACGTTCACAAGCCCTGATCCTCAGGGGGGACTTCAACCACCCCGATATCTGTTGGAGGGACAACACAGCAGAGCATAAGCAATCCATGAGGTTCCTGGAATGTGTTGATGATAACTTCCTTCTCCAAGTGATAGAGGAGCCAACAAGGAGAGGTGCTGCGCTGGACCTTGTTCTCAGCAACAAGGAGGGGCTGGTGGGGAATGTGAAGCTCAAGGGCAGCCTTGGCTGCAGTGACCATGAAATGGTGGAGTTCAACATCCTTAGGGCATCGCGGAGGGTACACAGCAAGCTCACTACCCTGGACTTCAGGAGAGCAGACTTCAGCCTCTTCAGGGATCTGCTTGGTAGAGTACGATGGGATAAAGCCCTGGAGGGAAGAGGGGCCCAAGAAAGCTGGTTAATATTCAAGGATCACCTCCTCCAAGCTCAGGAGCAATGTATCCCAACAAAGAGGAAGTCAGGCAAAAATGCCAGGAGGCCTGCATGGATGAACAAGGAGCTACTGGACAAACTCAAATACAGAAAGAAACCCTACAGAGGGCGGAAGTAAGGACAGATAGCCTGGGAGGAATACGGAGAAATTGTCCAAGCAGCCAGAGATCAGGTTAGGAAAGCTAAAGCCCTGACAGAATTAAATCTGGCCAAGGACATCAAGGGCAACAAGAAAAGTTTCTATAGGTACATCGGTGATAAAAGGAAGGCTAGGGAAAATGTGGGCCCTCTCTGAAAGGAAACAGGAGACCTGGTTACCCAGGATATGGAGAAGGCTGAGGTACTCAGCGACTTTTTCACCTCAGTCTTCACCAGCAAGTGCTCAAGCCACACCGTCCAAGTTGCAGAAGGCAAAGGCAGGGAATGGGAGAATGAAGAACTGCCCACTGTAGGGGAAGATGCGGTTCGAGACCATCTAAGAAACCTGAAGGTGCACAAGTCCATGGGACCTGATGAGATGCATCTGCGGGTCGTGAGGGAACTGGCAGATGAAGTTGCTAAGCCACTATCAATCATATTTGAGAACTTGTGGCAGTCCAGTGAAGTTCCCACTGACTGAAAAAGGGGAAACATAACCCCCATTTTTAAAAAGGGAAAAGAGGAAGACCCAGGGAACTACAGGCCAGTCAGTCTCACCTCTGTGCCCAGCAAGACCATGGATCAGATCCTCCTGGAAACTATGCTAAGGCATATGGAAAATAAGAAGGTGATTGGTGACAGCCAACATGGCTTTACTAGGGGCAAATCATACCTGACAAATTTGGTGACCTTCTAAGATGGGGTTACAGCATTGGTGAATAAGGAAAGAGCAACTGACATCATCTACCTGGACTTGTGCAAAGCATTTGACACTGTCTCACATGACATCCTTGTCTCTAAATTGGAGAGACATGGATTTGATGGATGGACCACTTGGTGGATAAGGAATTAGCTGCATGGTTGCACTCAAAGAATCGCGGTCAACAGCCCGATGTCAAAGAGGAGACCAGTGACGAGTGGCGTTCGTCAGGGGTCGGTATTGGGACTGGCACTGTTTAACATCTTTGTTGGCGACATGTACGGTGGGCTTGAGTGCACCCTCAGCAAGTTTGCCAACAACACCAAGCTGTGTGGTGCAGTTGACAGGCTGGAGGGAATGGATGCCATCCAGAGGGACCTTGACAGGCTTGAGAGGTGGGCCCGTGCGAACCTCATGAAGTTCAACAAGGCTAAATGCAAGGTCCTGCACATGGGTTGGGGCAATCCCAAGCACAAACACAGGCTGGGCGGAGAATGGATTGAGAGCAGCCCTGAGAAGAACCCTGAGAAGAAGGACTTGGGGGTGTTGGCTGATGAGAAGCTCCACATGATCTAGTTGATCTAGTTGATGATGTCCCTGCTCACTGCAGGGGGGTTGGACTAGATGACCTCTAAAGGTCCCTTCCAACCCAAAGCATTCTATGATTCCATGATTCTATGACCTGGCAATGTGCACTTGCAGCCCAGAAGGCCAACCATATCCTGGGCTGCATCAAAAGAAGCGTGACCAGCAGGTTGAGGGAGGTGATTCTATCCCTCTACTCTGCTCTGGTAAGACCCCACCTCGAGTACTGCGTTCAGCTCTGGGGCTCCCAGCATAAGAAGGACATGGACCTGTTGGAGCGAGTCCAGAGGAGGGCCATGAAGATCATAAGAGGGCTGGAGCACCTCTCCTATGAAGACAGGCTGAAGGAGATGGGGTTTTTCAGCCTGGAGAAGAGAAGGCTCTGGGGAAACCTTATCGCAGCCTTCCAGTACCTGAAGGAGGCCTACAAGAAAGCTGGAGAGGGACTTTGTACAAGGGCATGTAGTGATAGGACAGGGCGTAATGGCTTTAAACTGAAAGAGGGCAGATTTAGATTAGAGATAAGGAAGAAATTCTTCACTATGAGGGTAGTGAGGCAGTGGAACAGGTTGCCCAGAGGAGTTGTGGATTCCCCATCCCTGGAAGTGTTTAAGGCCGGGTTGGAAGAGGCTTTGAGCAACCTGGTCTAGTGGAAGGTGTCCCTGCCCATGTCAGGGGGCTTGGAACTAGATGATCTTTAAGGTCCCTTCCAACCCAAACCATTCTATGATTCTATGATTCTATGATAATTCAGCCCAAGAGATGGTTAGACACATCTGTATTTTATATAGGGCACTCTCCTGCCAACACATCACATATCTGAGATGGATATTGGAGATGTAGAGAGCTGTATATGTATAGAGCTGTATACGTTAGAAATAAATTGAAGAGGACAAATCATGCAGTGCAGCACAGTGTATTTCAAAGCAGAAACAAAAATCCCTACATTAAGCTATCTTTACAATTATATTGACTACTGTTCATAGCGATGCTTTGATGGGGAGGAATTCCACTGAAGGCAGAGAAACACCTCCATTTCATTGAGACTTGTGTACTACAAATTGTGTTGGGGAACTCTACTCTACACACACACACTCATGCTCCCATACAGCAGTTTCTGGAAAAAGTAATCAGTGTGATCATACTCACCTGTGGCACACCATGTAACAGAAAAATGTTTTAAGATCATTCAGGTCTGTGCTGGTTTTGGCTGGGATAGAGTTAATTTTCTTCATAGTACCTAGTATGGGGCTATGTTTTGGATTTGTGATAAAACAGTGTTGATAATGCAGGGATGTTTTCGTTACTGCTGAGCAGCGCTTACACAGAGCCAAGGCCTTTTCCGCCTCTCACCCCACCCCACCAGCGAGCAGGCTGGGGGTGCACAAGAAGCTGGGAGGGGACACAGCCGGGACAGCTGACCCCAACTGCCCAAGGGATATTCCACACCATATAATGTCACACTCAGCAATAAAAGCTGGGGAAGAAGAAGGAAGGGAGGGACGTTCAGAGTGATGGTGTTTGTCTTCCCAAGTCACTGTTAGGCGTGATGGAGCCCTGCTTTCCTGAAGATGGCTGAGCACCTGCCTGCCAATGGGAAGTAGGGAATGAATTCCTTGTTTTGCTTCGCTTGCACGCGGGGCTTTTGCTTTACCTATCAAACTGTCTTTATCTCAACCCACGAGTTTTCTCACTTTTACTCTTCTGATTCTCTCCCCCATCCCACCATGGGGGGAGGGAGTGAGTGGCTGTGTGGGGCTGAGTTGCCAGCTGGGGTTAAACCAAAACAGTCCTTTTTGACAGCTTTAAGCTGTGTGACAGACCTCAGCTTAAAATTTTGTGTAATAAAAATGCCCTGCTCACATTATAGTGACACACTGTAAAATACGCATTAGGCTTAACATTAGTTTTGTTGAGTTTTTTCCTAAGCATGTCCATCGTTGGGGGACATGCTCTTTGGTAAAGGCTGTTTCCGTCAGTTTCATTGATGGGCTCTTTGGTGCTTAAACATTGCTTAACTTTAAATCCACTGACTTCAGGAATTAAGGAGGAGTTTGAGTGAGTTCGTAGAGGTAATTTGTTGAACTAGGACTTAAATGCTGCTTTGGTTGAAATGCACATATATTTGATCAAATACTATGTCTTCCCTTGTATTTTATTGGTCTTGTGTAGAGCTTATAGAATCTTGTTATTCTGAAACATACTTTTTGAACCAACTGTAAACTGACTGCATCCATTTTATGGGTGAGAGCTTTCACGAGAAGAATAAACCTTGGAAAACAGTCTAAAGCCTCAAAATCAATGTTTTTCTGTTCTTATCAAGTATGTAGATAAGGAAAGCTCTATCCATAGCTGGTTACATCAGCATGGGTTACAGTGGATTTTTACAAAAGCCAAGGATCAGTCCTCAAGAATTCAATGCAAAACAGTTGAAGACTGAAATAAGCACCAACATTAAAATGGATTCATTTCAGCACAAATGTAAAATACATGTAACTGTCATCAAGTAAAATAAAATAGCTGATATTGTGATAGATATTTTAATAACAGGTGCAGCAAAAAAATAATCCTGGGAAGTGTGGCACTTCCAATCTACTTGACAGCACAGCTGGGTTTCTTTTCCCATGATGTGTTAATCTGTTTTGTATTTGGTAAACTGCACATCTCACCCCAGTGAATATTAAAGAAAGAGTTTTAGGAAAACATGTAACATTCTGATTAAACATTTTGTCATTCATATGCTCTCACATTCAATTGCAAAGAGCAGATAACTTATCATCTTATTGCTAAGCAAGTGCTGCTTCTCTTATGGACTGATCAGATCTCCTCATTAACCTTTCAAAATCTCCTACCTCCAATCAGAGTAGCCATTCACAATGTTACTAACTGACAGTTGTCATAAGTAGATGTCAAACTCTGTAGACTGATGTCTGGAAAAGATATTCTTTTTCAGCACTTATTCCCTTCCCCAGCTAATAAAATCATCAGAATCATCATTTACAGCAATATTGCATTCAGCAAGCACCTGGTCATCACAACTTTGCCTTTGGGGGCTATTTAATGAAGAAATAATTATTTTTTGTGAAGAGATTTTTCTGCAGTTATTGCAGTCTGAATACTAAGAATTACTTCAGTGAGGACCAAGTTCTCTTCATTTTCATTTCCTGTGAAGTTATTAAATATAAAACCTATTAGTTTATCCCTAAAGTATTTTCCCCTTCATGCAAACAGCCCTTCCTACACAGAAATGACGAATGAATAAATACATACTATTTCATTCAGGGATAGACAGAGAGTTTGTCAAGTGCTATGGCATTCTTCTGGATCAAAGGACCCATGTAAGCATGATATAAGTCATCCCTAACAAGACTGGAAGTTACTACCTTTGAAATATGTAGCACATATTTCTCTCCCTAGATTTCAGACTTGTTTGGCTCACTGCCAGAGCAATGTTGATTTCTTTTGCTTGGCCACTGGAGGGCTCTCCTAATTCTCCATTACTGCAAAAGAAACATCAGATTGAGTTTAAAAACATTATAAAAGAAAACCTGTTTATAGTTACCTGAATACAAACCCAACAACAACCAGAAGAGTAGAGTTCACCAGTTCATACAAAGATCTGCATGTGGACAAAGTGCATTTTACTGCCCCTTCTTCTTTAACAGCAAAAATGTCACTACAGTAAGAGATGAATTTCACTGAACAGAATATTTCCTTTTACACACAAGATTATCAACTGCACCAGAGATTATGGTTTGAGATGGACAGCAAAGTCTGTCCTCATCACCCATTCCTCCCCATACCACATCGTTTCACTCTGAAATCACTGCACAACTCAACTCATTTTTTAAGTAAGTGTGCTTTCCGACCTCTGTCATCTGATTTCCAACATATTTCCCCACCTCAAGACCAATTCCCCTGGCTGGTTCAATTTGCTCCTGATGGAAACACTAATGGGTCAATCATCTTATCCTTTTCACGTTAATACTGTTCCCGTGGAAAGAGGAGATCATGTAAGGCTTTCCATTCTCCTTCAGGGAGAAGCATGCTATGTCGTCTCCCATGAGTACATACAGACTATTGCCAGTTGAGAATTTCTGACAGTGTGTTTCTTTTTTTTCCTGTTTTTTTTTTTGATCAAAAGGACTGAGTTACTTACAGCTAAATTGTCTTGTGGAAACAGAACAGTTTGTTAAATCTTTTCTTAGGACAGTGCCAAAATAAGAGACAAGTAGCTTTCACCATCCCAGAATAATCATTGGGAATGGACTTTCCCTTGTGATGAGGGAAATCCATCCGTAGAGCCCTGTTTCACTCAGTTTTGCCCCATACCTTTTGTCGCTCACCGCTCAGCCAAGCTCTTAGGTATATCCTGAATCAAAATCTCTTTTCCCTTTTCCCTGACCCCACTAAAGTCAACTTTATTTACATGCAGAGAGCACAGCAGCTGTCACAGGCCTCACGGGAAGACGTCCACCTCCAGAAGGACACCAGCTTGAACAAACAGTCCTGGCTGTGCCCATTCCATCCCAGATCCTTTGAGATACTCTAACACAGATAGAAAACTACCTACGGTAATGGACAAATGGATTTTCTTGGCCTCTGTGACTCTGCTTCTGTCTTTGAATATAAGATTAGCTAGTTGGGCTGGAACACCCTAGGGGTCATTTAAATTACACTTTCATTATTTGGTCTGAATTCCATGGGATTTTTAGTTTTCCAGGTGACAGAAAATGTAGACAGGAGAAGAATAAAGGTGTAAAATCTGGAGCAGGAGTTTACATCAGTTTCCTAGGCTTTTTTGAAATCTGCAGTTTCCTAAATGAAATAAATCTTGGGATCCTTAAATTTTAAATAACTGATTATTTTATGGAGACGAAAGAACAGCCCATTTTACCCTCTTCAGATAAGAACTAATAACCTCCTTATAAGAAACTTCTGAGAATAAGAAGAAATTTCTATTTTTTAGAAGAAAACACCACTCCACTTCAGAAGAATTGCACTAGTTTTTATGGATTATGTTCCCTAAAAGTCTTTGCTGGAGGCAAAATCTGTAGAAAATATAAACCAAGTAGTCCATAAAAGAATTGATAGATAGGCATTGCTCAGGCCAGTTCTCCTCTGAGTTGCAGATGATGTGGATGGGATTGTTTGTCTCAGTCTAAGTCTATAGAGTAGCTGTCAGTGGCAGAGAAATCTCTAGGCTCCCTTAAAAGTCAAGAGGGATCTAGTCAGTGCAGTCAGTGCACTCTACGGGATGATTTCTGTCACTATGAAGAAGATACTTAAATTGGGTCAGATAAATTGTCTTGTAAAAGTCTCTCTTTCTTGCCATTAACTATAAAGGCAACCTGGGCTGACCTGCTCACTGGGACATGTCTGTACTATAAATGTCTAAACTTAGGGACAGGAATCCCATCTGTAGGGAAAATAAAAGAAAAATCAGGCCTAGAAAATCTTTGCTGTAAAAATAGCCTCAATTTGTGGAGAGCTGAACACTTCTACTGGGTCTTTGCTTTTGGTTTCATTTTTGTAAAATTTTCCATGCTGATGTTTATTATGGCTACATAGGAATCCTGTTCCTAATCACAGTGTCTTTATTTAATGAATGATTGGTTTTCATCAACCAATAGCACCAAATGAGAGAAAAGTGAACAATGAATTAGAAATAACTTCCACAGTTTTACTTACACATAATTCAAACAGCATGACCTTGGCTTTTTAAACTCTAACTCTAGCCATCATTAAATCTGGGGCCTCCTGATGGGTAGGCCTTCACAAATCAGACAACAGAACCAGCATTGCTCCAAGAGATCAAGTGCAGTTTTTCATTTCATTGGTATATGTAGCTGTGTCCTGCTCCCCAAAATAACTACCAGGGTCTTTGAAGTAGGAAATACTCCTGCAGATAATTATACTGCAGAAGAATTAGTGTTGTTAATAGGAATTTGCAGAGACCAAACTAAAATGATTTAACCCAGCTGACAACTGTTCACACCCAACTCTGGGCACAGACAGAATGAAAGGTGTCTGGAATGAACCTTTAATGCGTCCAGTACCTGTAGCACTGAGTTAGAGCAGGCTGCTCACCTTTCATGTGAGACTGACCTTCCTGTGATTAGCTTTAAGCCTAAGATTAATTGAATTTGGAACCAAAGCTGTCTCATGCTACAAGCCAGCCCAGTAAAACACACTGTGGGAAAACTGAAGCAACAGCCATCTTAATACACAGGGCTAAACGTGAGGCAGCTGGACCTGTAGAGTATGTTTCTACACTGTGAGCTAAATGGTCATAACTGCATTTGCTCACTTCACAAATTCATCGTCTGTGATTGAGCATGCGGGACACTGTAACAACCTAACCAGCTAAACAGCGGCATCAGAACAAACCATTTTGCCCCATTTTCTGGACCAAGTAGGAGTAAACTGTTCAGGACTAAGAATTCGGCATCACTGGAGAAAATAGGAGATTCCAACAAAGCACTCGGAGAATATCCAGCTACTGCAAAGTGCTGAGTTTGGGGATTTTCTGCTGAATAGATTCCATTTGCATAGAAAATAGATTTTGATTTCTCAGAGTTTACACTTCTACTGTTGATACAGCCCATCAGTTCAGGACTGATGTGAATTTAAGAGCACTAGTTAAGAGTAGAAAATTCTCATTGAAGCCCATGTTTTACAGAATAAACATAAAGGGAAGGAAGGAGCAAACAAGCAGCTATAAACCCTTACTCTTTATAGGATAAAAAGCTGCTCCTTTCTGAGCATGTTGAGATCTGCACAGTGTTTATCCCAAGAAACATGCTGATCTGATTTAGCTTCTAGACACTATCATAATAAGAAAATAAATAATAACAATAACAATATGTTTTATAACCACAAGACAGACTTTGAGTTTTCATTTCTGAGATTAGAAGTGCCCAGAGTATGAGAACTCACTGGTCTCCTAAAAGCTTTCATTAATGGGCTGAAACAGCAAAAATAAAGGAAAAACTATCATTCTAGAAAGTAGCTGGGAATCTATATACACAGAGTGTACATGGATATGCAGAGATCGAGGTATAGAAAATTAAGGTCTCCAAGACAGAGCTGGTAACCTTTGATTTATGTCCAGCAGAGGAATACAAATGCCTCCACAGATCAATTAATTTTATCCTGTGATTTGCTCCTAAGGGCAACTATCCCTCTGGAGGTGCCTGTTTCTGTATACTGACTGTACCACTGCTCTGTAAAACTAGTGACTACTTCAGATGTAGACAGACACTTGGGTGAACTGTACCTCTCCAGGAAGGCAGTGTTTTGAGCAAGGCCCCAACTGACCAAAAACGTACCCTGCATCTTTCCTGTCCTTGTTCAGTTACCTACAGGCCATGCTCTTGCCT